>CAOJBJ010102520.1:0-10798 GCA_948291685.1 Euphorbia celastroides
CCGTCGCTGGATCCTGTCACCACCGAGATCTCGACATTTTCAGCCGCCCACACAAGCCCCGCCGGCCAGATCTGGCCGTTTTCAGCCGCCACCGCCCAGATCTGACAGTTTCAGCCTCCTTCAAAAGCCCCGTCACCGAGAAACGACCAGATCCCATTGTTTCGACCACCGCCTCGCCCCGTCGCCGACATGCCCCCGAAGCTCGCCCGCCGCTGAGATTTTTCTTTGATTTTGATTTTTGGTTTTTCTGTGTTTTCCGGCGAGATCAGGCGGCGACGGATTTGAACGACGGAGGTCTCGTCGGCGACGGTGGCGGCGGTCTCGGCGACGGTGGCGACGGAGGTGGCAGCGGGGCGGTGTCGGAGGCGGTTTCCGATGACAATATACCATATACTGATATTGGTATATTAGGGCATATTGTATACGGCGGCGGAGGTGACGGCGGGATGGTGTCGGAGGCACTTTCCAGTGACAGTATACCGTATACTGACATTAGTATACTATATACGGCGGTGGAGGTGGCGGCGGGGCGGTGTTGGAGGCGGTTTCCGATGACAGTATACCAAATATTAACATTGAGTATACTGTATACAAAACATAGTATACTAAAATTAAAATATATAAAAAATATAAAGAGAAATAAAAATGGATAAAAGTAAATAAAAGAAGATAAAAAATGACATAAACACATGTAAAAGTAAAAAATGACAAAATCAAATAAAAGAAGAAAAAAAAAACAATCACAACAATTCCCCTGTAACTTATAAGAGGTATTTATAGAAATCTATACGGGCTTGAGTTACAATTACCATTTTCTAAATTCATGACAAATGTTAAATTTACATTAATAAGATAATAAACATTTACCATTATTAGACGTTAGACAATCAGAGGTTTCTTTGAGTGATGCTCGAGTTGCTAATTTTAAGCAATTTATTTTTCTTAAAAATATTTTATATATTACTATATATAGTATATTATACATGTATAATACTGGGTTAAATTAGAGCTCCTGTTATACTTGATTTCTGAACTATGGCTCCACTTGTGCCCTTTACAACATATGTATAGAATACAATTAACAATTATTGAAAATGAGATATTATTAACATTGAAATAATTGGAGTTCAATAAAGTGGATAAGAAATGAAAATTTTTTGGATTTCACAAAACTAAGATCTACAAGCTTGCAGAAAAAGACACACAAGTTATGTAAAAGTGGAGAGTACCCTTGTTTGCTAATAAAAACTCCTGAATCATTGTCTTGTAGTTATGGACAAAACACTAGCAATATTGTCCAATTTTGAAAGGAAAACATCAAATAGCAAATAATAATAATAATAATAATAATAATAAAGGTAAATTACGAAAATATATCTTGTATTTTGAACAATTTTTAAAAGAAAATCTGTACTTTTTTTATTTTTTAAAGGGTATATGATTTTGAATTTTTTTTAAATAAGTATTTTCGTTAAAAATAAGGATGTTACAAAAAATATTTTAATATTTTCAACACTTTTATGACCAAACCATATTACTTAAGAATTGTTCATTTAAATTTGAATAATTTTCAGAATTTTTTTACAATTTTTTAAATTTGAAATCATATGTTATGTATTTTACAAATTGTAAATTTTGTCTCTCAAATGTATTATATTATCATCAATTAATTTATAAAATTTCATATTAAAATAAATAATATTTTTTTTATTGATATAAGTTTTCAACAAAGAGATTGTAAGTTGTCCATTTTTTGAAAACATTTTAAAATTACATGCTTCTTTTGAAAATTAAAGAAAAAGCACAATTCCGCTTTCCAAATTATAAAAAACACATGGTATATTTTTGTAAGTTGCCCTAAAAAACTATAAATCTCAAAGGTTAGGGAGTAAATCGGTCGGGGAAAGCTAGCTATGATGGTCTACATTCGTCCTGCAAACATAAAATAAAGTTTCACATAGTGTAAGGTAATACTACTAATTTATTTTAGTGAAACGAATTAACAGTGAAGAGAAAAATAAATAAATATGACCGCTCCGTCGCAATAACTGAGAGAGTCCTCTTCAACTTCTTCCTTTCTTCTAATAGGGTCAAATTTGTTATACTCTACCTTTTTCTACACCCAGACATACACATTTCATTACATACTTTTGTAGCACGTGTAAATTGTGCCAATTCTTTTGTCAATAAAACTAGAACAACAATTCTTTTGTCCATTTTGTTAGTTTGCTCTAATTGTCAAACTCATATCATAAATGCAAAAGAATTTCTATAATTATATCTGGTTTCCGTTAAATTTGGCGGTTGGAATTTCTTTCGTCCATTATAATTAGATTGGACTAATTGTGGTATAATATTTTTTGTTCTCTATATCGTGTCCTTTTTTATGTCCCACGTGTAGCAATAAATTTTATCAAAGGGACGCGCGAATTGTGTTATTTTTAAAAATAGGATTTGATTTCTACATTTTACCTGCATTCATTGAATTTAACAGTTTACTTTTTTATGCCCGGTGTATATTGTAGTGGCGAGGTACTGCGGCGTCTTCAAAACTCTATACAAAAAATCGAGTCTTGAGAAAAATTGTAAACAAGTGATACAAAGTTGCATCATTAATGAGATATGTTAGTATTTTAAAAAATTATAAAAAATAAAACCACAAGTCCTCTTTTGAAAAAAAAACACAGATTTTTTTTTGAAAATTGTTGAAAACACAAGGCATGTTTTTGTACTTTACCCAATTTCATAATATAAAGAAAAGGAGCAAATAGCTCATCCTTGAGAACTCTTGCATTTGGAGATATCTCAACAATTTTCAGATTAAATTTCCTACTAAAATATTTTAATTTATTGAATACTTGATTAAACATTTTCAAAGTTGCGATCAAAATTTGGGAAATGTTATTTCAATGCCGTTAATATTGAAAAATCAAATAGTTATCAAAATCTATATTTGTTACTTTTTCTGAATAAAAATTCATTCAAATTGAGTAAAAACTAAGTTTAATGTTGGTAGCAAAGTACAAGAGAAAATTCGTCAAACTAATGTTATGAAGGATCAAATGATACATAAGCCGAACATCAGAATTTAAAATTTTTTCATTACCATTGGTCCAATAATTTACTTAGTGTAGAGAAATGGCTGTATTAAAATGTCACATAAAGGATTAATTACATAAGGAACTGGATTCTCTATATCATTTAAAGGACCATCTGTTATATATTTTAAATTTATTCTTTCGATAAATTATTTTTTTCTTTATAAATACATAACACGATCATAACAACGGATCCTCCGAAAAATCCGGTAATAAATCCACATAAAAACCAAATGCATAGATCAACTCTTACTGGGAGACATGTTAACCAACTCAAATGAAGAATAATCTAAGGTGGTCCAGAATGTTCTATTGGCTACTGTGGTCTCTTCTCATGTTAACCAAATCAACTCTTTGTTTGCTTCACATGTTAACCAACTCAAATGAAGAATAATCTAAGGTGTTCTGTTTTGTTAAATTTTCATTAAATTTCATTCAGTTTCAATAAATTTCAAATATCATTCAATTTCGATTAGTATAATATAAGTTTTACTAAATTTCAAATAAGTTAGTTTCAATCCAGTTGAACTTAATTCTGCTATTGATCATTCAGACTAAAAAAACAGAGCCTAAATATAGTATGAAGTTTGATATTGCTTGAACAAAGTCTCGTGTTGAAGGTATAAAATCTTTGTTATCATGACTCACTCAAACTCAATGCACTAAAGTGAGCAGTATGTCTTGGATCAATAAACAGTCAGAAAAAAAGCTCCCATAAATCAAGTGGCAAACATAAAAAGATCACAAAATCCCATAATCTATAGTGATAAATTAGAGAAAAATTTAAAATAAACAGTGCTATGGAAAGGCCAAGATTGGTAATGGAGGACAAATATGAACAAATCCAGCAATATGAAGGTTCATAGAATGACACACAAATGGACAAACACAATCACTTTTTCATTAACAGTATCATAATATATAATATATCAATGGAATAGTTCATCCGTGATACAAGAAGAATCTTTACTTTTTAATAGCATAATTTTAAAATAAATTCCAATAATAACATCTTCACACTTGACATAGAACTAAACTACAATCAATTTTTTCATATATAAGTTTGATTCCGAAAAATTAGATTCGAATTTTATAAAAAAAAACTAAACCACAATCAATCATTCTATACCTCTCCACCATTAATCTATTCCATCCTCATCTCAATCCTCCACATAGAGTTCAAAAATTATGTGACCTAATTCGATTCAAATTAGTCCAATTGTATCGAGCTCGTTAATGACATGTAAAATGAGAAAATACTATTTTCATAATCGAATTTCATGAAAAGTGCAAATTAGCAACGAAGTAGTGTATTTGACAACTAAAATCACTACATTTAAGCACTAACTCCATAATTTTTCGCCCATTTCTTATTAACATTGACATCTTCTTTTAAATTCATCAAAATCAACCAGACAGAGTCGGAAAACAACTCTCGGACCTAGTAAGGACCGGAACCCGAATTCGAAGGTCTTTACTATTAGGGCTATCGGGAGTTGACCTTGGTGCTCTTGTAGAATCCAAACTTCTCCTAAGAATTTGTCTCATTGCAGAGATCAAGTGAATTGTCGGGTCAACGGGGGTCCCAGAGGACACAAATTTCTTGCAGAAGTTGAAGTGTTTAGCCATGGCTTCCTCTGTGCTTGTCAGCCTTTGATATGTTGTTGCTCTTATGATCTCGTCTTTTACGGCTTATGCACATAGCCCACATATCCATTTGCCGTTGTATCTTTGCCTTATTGTTTGTATGTACTCTGGTGTGCAGTCTTCTGTTAGCCCACAGCACTGGCATTGGGCCGACTCGACTTCTGTTGTTGTTGCTGCTGTTGTTGTTTCGGGTGCTGTAATCACCATTGGATCGGTGATTATAGTAGCTGACATTTGTCGAATTTTCCAGCAAAAAAAGTCACAATTTTTTTTATTAGATTGATCTTTTATAATCAAATGGGGAAATGGGTTTTTGAATTGGAAGTCAAAAGTTGTTTTCTTGAACTCACAATTGTGTCTTTGAAATGGGTTTATGAATTGGAAGTCAAAAGTTGTTCTCTTGAACTCAAAATTGTGTCTTTTTAATGGGTTTTTGAAATGGAGGCCTAAAGTTGCTTTCTTGGACTCAAAGATGGTGACTTTTTTCTCTTTTTAAGCAAAAACAGAGCAAGAAAATGGAGGCCAATCAATAGAACAAAAAGGGTATTTGAACAATCCAAAAGATAAAAACAAACCCAGAAAATTAAAAAAAAAAAAGAATAATAAACTGCAAAATTGATGAAAATTACCAGCAGAAGCAGATCAGACTGAAAACTGAACTATAGAATTGTATATATACAGAGATATAATTATGTATATATATATTTATCTTCTTCTGCTATTTTGGCTTGTAAATGTTATCTCTATTTCTCCCAATCTCCATCTTCAACCTTTTCTCCTTCTGTAAATTGAATCTCTCTCATCAATGACATTCTTTCCCCAAAAATTTTTTTAGAAAAAAACCCTTTTTTCGTCTTCAAAATCTTTGATTTTACAGGTGATTTTGAAGCTTCAAAATAGAAAAGAGATATCTTTTTTATGTGAAGCAAACAAAGATTTGATTTTTGGGTTTTTTTTTTATTCCCACAAAATTGTGCAGCTCAAAGCATATATATGAAATGAAAACAGTAGAGAGAGAAAATTGGGGGAGAGAGAGAGAGAAAGAGCGAGACCCAATGATTGAGGCTATGAAGAGTATAATCTACGTTGGAAATTGATGTTGTCAATGAATTCTAACCGTTGATTTGTGGATTGCCAGCTAAGCTTTGATCATGTTTTCTTATTTTCCTTCCAAATATTTGCTGTTTAATAGTAGTAGTTATTACTTATTACCAAGTTGTATTTTCTCCTCCTAACCAATTGCTGGATGCCACGTGTGTAGTGTGAAACTTGTAAGGTATATCAAATATTTTTATTTCATTTTGCAATAGTATATATGATTTTCTAACAAAAATTTTCATCTCGTCTTAAATGTGGCTCGAATATAAATTTTTGAAAAATTGTAAAATAAACAGTTAAATCAAGGCATTTTATGCAATGTTGCTTCCATGCCAATTTTAGGTTTTTTTAACTTAAATATAGTATTTTATTTTTTCAATTAAACCCGAAAATGGTTGAAATTGAGGAGCGACGTATTTAAGTTAATTGCTTTATTAGCATACATATATGATCTATTATCTACATTAATCACAAAACGTAAGACTTTTTCTAACAAAAACAACAAATACTTCATGATCTAACTCCAAATACTTTTTTCTTATTTCATGTGTTTTTCCATCTCAATATCTCCAATATCGATTTTTTTTTATTAAGTTCACATAATAACAACTCTGGAAATTATATTGAAAGTAGTGAGAAACCTCAAGAACTGGTTGTGAAAGGGGGCAGCCTGATTTTTTTTTTTTTTGAAATTTAGATGCTATTATTAATTTATAATTGGAAAAGATATGTATGAAATCATAAATCCTGTGAATAATTTCCATATTTTTTAATATTTGTTTTTATAAACTTTAATGCATGTGATGTGTATATAGTTGTCCATAAAAGAATGAAACTCCAACCACCAAATAATGCCAACGAGTTTCATTATGTCTCATAAAATTATTAATGTTTCCAATAGTTGTTGCACACGTCCCCAATATTTTATTATTTTAACAATTAAAATATTGACATGACTAGAATATTAATACGGATATGAGATTTTTTCTAATATAAAATAAAATTCGACAAAAGAAAATTGGTTTGTTATAAAATTAATGGAATATCGATATAACAGATATGACCTACCGCAAAATTTGGATTTAAATCTCATATTATGCAAAATTTCAAATTTCGCAACTTGAAATTTACCACATGTCTAACTACGAATAATTTTATTTTTGAAATTATGGATAATCGTAAATAAGCGCTCACAGTTGTTAGTTGATGCTAGATATGTAAAAACAGTGTATTGAATAAGTTTTAAAGACCCTTTCTTGGTTATGGTGAAGAAAAAATTGAAAACAATTTCATAGAGAATTAGAAGGACGTAAGTCGAGCTAATTTTACAACAATGTAAGCTTAAAGCAACTACCAATTCGCCTAAAATAATTCTCATTATGCCACAGTATTACATAATGTTTAAAATTAAATAATTTTACGTAATTTTTTTATTAATAACATTTTATTCCGAATTTTCCGCAACAAACTTTATTTAAGAAATGAGATGTAATGTTTGAACTTATTAATGAACATAATCAAACTTAGTGAACTTATTAATGAACATTATCTTTTAAGTCAAAAAACTGAATTTTAATTTTGACCAGACTAGAGGCTACGTGTTTTGTAGATATGAAACCTGAAAAGAAGCTTTATATATTTCTCATATACAGGAAAACATCAAAATAATTATACTAATTTGAATACTAAATTAGCAATTATTTGTTTCTTTTTTGGTGACGAGAAATTGTGGCTTGAGAAGAATTGGACCACCTTGTTGGTAGGAATCCATAAATGAAGTCCCTACCTGCAAAAATCAATTCAATGCACGTATTTAAAAGATCAGAATATTAGTTTAAATTTCATTCAATAAATTAAAATAAAATATATCGGATCCACAATATTCCACAAAGCTTGGGAAAATCACAAATGGAAGTATATAACATGCAAAAAGTTGTTAATAATTCAAGAGTTGATAGAGCAGTGTAGCAGAAGCAAAGAAATTAAAAAAAAATATAGAAAAAGAGAAAGGAGTGCCCACATAAAATAATAAAGAAGCAGGAGCATATAGTTACTCCATTGAATTATTCCTAAATGATCCCATTAATGGTTGGTTCATAGGCCAAACACGTGTCACATTCAATTATTCTCGTTCAATAAATAACTTTATTAAATTTTATGTTATGCCCCCTAACATTTACCAAATAAATAGATCACTCGACATCAATTGTGAATGTGACTTCCACTTGTAACCCGGTTTCTTCCTATTCAGAATCGAAATTTAAATTTGAGTTTTATTATACATATAAGATACATATAAAATTTTACTATTCATCAAATATAATGCTATATTTTTCTTATATGTAAACTGTATAGATATATTAAAAGCACAGGTTCAAATATCGGTGTTTAACTCTTTTTTTTAAGAAAGGTGTATATGTAGAAGGTAATTTGACATTTTAAATTAGGTTTGCTTAGTCAATTTATTTAGGTCAACCAAAGCCAAATTGAAACCCGCAAATAAGCAAATAAACAAAGTTGAAAGGGATAGTAACATACTTTTATAATTTTTTGGAAATAATTAAGTGTGCTTATTGTCAAAGAGGTGACATTTGCGATAATTATTTTGAGAAAAGAAATTAGATGGCGGCACTCTACTTGGAGTTGGACCTTACGTGTCATACACTAATACACTTTATTTAATTTTTATTCAAGTGATAATTAAAAGCTCTCATAATTTCACATTATTTCATTTGCATGTATATAATATATGATTCCATCCCTTACCCACAAACAACCACCAAGTTCGACATTGCTCCAGCATATTATATTTGAAAAAAAAACAAGTATATTTTGACAAAAAAGAAAACAAAGTTCTGTAGTTTTGTATTAATTAGTAAGAAAGATTAAAATGTGTTATCCAAAACCAAAATATATAATTCTATGAAAATTCAACTTTTTGAATAAACAGCAATACTAAACAAGCCCACCAAAATAATTACATATAATATCGGGCCATATGTTTGAAACTTTGATTGACGAATATCATACAGTTTCAATTTGTGCACATATCAATTCATCATAGCAACGAAAATAATTCAATTCAATCTAGTTTTTTTTTTTCAGTTAAACACAACTTTGAAACACCAACATAGTGGAGTTAACAATAAGACATAAGCATGACTTAGAGGAATGATAAGTGCAAGCACTCATAGCCTTCAATCACGCTCGCTTATAGCAGTCAAGTGCTCATCAATCTCCTCAGTTGACAACACTTTGAAGACCGGATTCTCACTTCTCACAACTCCAACCTTCATTTTGAAAAAAACATGGCGCCATTTCATCGTTTCAAACCAACATAAAAACCGAATGCATCTGAACCCCTAAACTTGTCCCTAATAGCCCTTCACCAACATGAACTTTCAAAAGCCTCTCGAAACTCTTAAAGTCGTCTAAAGTGAAAATATGAGCTCAGAATTCCATATGTATACTTCATTGGATTGAAAAAATGACATTCTTGAAAGTCAAGCGTATCAGAAGCCGACACATGGCACTTAGGGAGCAAACTAATACATTTTTTGTAAGTTGAAGGGGGTAACTTGGTACATTTTTGCAAGTACATGGGGCGAGAGGAACTTTCGAAAGTTCAAGGGGAAGAAGCAATTAGGGGCAAATTTAAGGGGTCCCAATGTATTAGGCCAAACATAAATAAAGAAAAATAATCAATACCTCAATCTCGGTGGCCTTAAAGTCTTCCTGTAGTACTGATTGCAGGGCCGAAATTGCAGTCTGCAAAGAAAAGCAGCATTGTGATATTGAACTTGAAAGGAAAAGGATAATACAGGCGATATAAATCGAAGATGGTACTCAAAATAGTGATTAGTTTCATGCATCAAAATTATATAAGAATGAAATTAAGAAAACACTACAAAACGGCCATAGAAGTAATTTTTCTACCAAATCCAACAACAGAAGTCATAGTTCTTTTGATACAATAGTATAATAAATAAAGTACCTGCACGGTTTCCTCGTAGGTGAATGCTGGATCGTTCTTCATTTTCTTCTCCAAGAAATTGATTGCTTCTTGCTCCTTTAATCCAGCACTAGTAGCCTAAAGAAAAGATTGAAATGTCTCATAGGCATGAAAAGTTACTTCCATTTAACAATGAACCAAAATATTAAAGGAGAAATTATCAAATGGGAGACAAATTGGCTAAGTTTTTCCAATGTGAAGTTAGGCTTTGTTCTTTTCAACTGAATGGCTAGCAGCATAACTGAACTGAAACTTATTGAATAAGTACTAAATTGGACTACAACTTATTGAATAAGTACAGAACTAGACCGAAACTTACTGAACAAGTACTGAACTGAATTGAACAAAACTGAATGGAAAATAAGTTGAAAAGAACAAAACCTTAAACTGTTAAAGAGAAAAAGAAGCTAACAAAGTAGCAGAAAAAAAAAACTTCCAGCTACCTTATGGCCAAAGAAGTGGCCAGCTGGATCACACTTGTAGAGTCTAGGTCCATACTCGTCATCTATCCCCAAGACCATAGCAACTGCCAAAAGAAAATACACCAAAAATGACATTGCCTGTAAAAAAATGATGAATAAAGAGAACAGAATGGAGGTAAAGAAAGAATATTACCTACTCCAAGTGGTCTCATATAAGCATGTTGAGTGTACACTTGAGATTTGTCTGCTATCCTGTAAATAAACCGCATTTCAGCACATTTTTTATCCATAGTAAATGGCTTACAATGAAGGAAGAGACAACAAAATCACCAAATGTGAAAGACAAGAAGTTGTCCCAACATTACCATATGCTAAAATAGGAAACATCAACCAAGTGAAAGACAACAAGTTTTCTCATCTATTGTATGTCTTAACTTGAACGGTGCAAATAGGGAAAATAGATCAAACACCTAGCTCACAAATAAAACATAATCACTCGCTTCATTGTTCCTTATGAAATA
>CAOJBJ010103932.1:0-10738 GCA_948291685.1 Euphorbia celastroides
CGTACCATTATATCAGTACCTATGTGCTACTCGTCTACTTATGGGCATTCGAATAATCTATGATCTAATGAATTGTTTTCTAGCGTGTGTTGATTTTTGAGAAGAAGGGGTTCGAAAGGTGAATGGTTTTCGTGTGTGTGTGTGTGTGATGCATTTGTTTGAAAACAAATGAGTAATTTGAAAGGGTGCATGGTATGTGAAGTGTGTGAGCATTTTTGTGAAAATGCATTGATTTTCATAAATTGACTTTTATAAAGGGGTGGCATCTTTAGTACACCACTAAGCAATTCAATTGCTTAGCGTGTAGTCTTTTGTCCACACGTAGGTGGTGGAGACCGTGACTTGGGTAGAATAGAGGACCAAGATCGGACCGGATAGCTGCGCCGAAGGAGGAGTTCCTCAAGGTCTAATTTTTGTATATGTAAATTATACTTTTTGAGTATAATAGTATAGTGGCATGTAATGTAAAAGGGGAGGGAGTTTGGTATATTGTATTTTTGATATAAATACAATGATGTATTTTGTATATATTTTGTATAATGAAAAGGTTTGTATTAAGTCATATTGATGGCTTAATTATTTGAAATGGTGTATGTGATTTTGAATTGGTGTTGGTGGTTTGATTTGGAAATGATTTTGAGGTGTGGAAAAAGTGTATGGTTTTGATATTGATATTTGATGATGGATCTTAAATTGTGAAATGATTTTGATACTGTGATGGTATGGGACATCACATTTGGAGATTTTATTCGATTGAATTTTTTTTATAAAAGGGTGCGTGTGGGGAGAAGGGCGTGAATCGTGAATTCGGTTTCGCGTCTCGAGGCCGAAGTGGCGCCCCCTCGATCATCACCGGGACGAGGTCGCCACAGTAACTATCCATAATGTCAATTTGTAAACCTATAATAATCTATAATGTTATTCCGTAAACCTATAATGATTTATAATGTCATTTTATAAACCTATACGATATTAAAAACAAAGTCTATAACATTATAGGAAATTTCAATAACATTGTAGAAAATTTTACGACATTATAGATCATTTTAGATCGTTTTAGGAAAATTCTATAATTAAAAAAAATCGTCAAAAGTATATCAATATGGATCTTTTTTAAAAGAAAAATAATAAAATGAACAAAATATTCTAAAGAACCGAGTCCAAAAAATCAACGGTTTGAGAGATATGACGATTTTAAGTTTCGAAAATCCAAATTAATTAAAAAAAAAGGCTGATAGTGACATCTTGGGAAAGACACGCATGGGGGAGAAGAAGGCAGAAAAAGACAAAAAAAATAGTATAAGCATAAATAAAAAGTTAACAATGACATAAACATAAATAAGTAGAAATTTTATGTAAAAGTAACAATATTTGTAAAAGAGAGTACCCGGTACAATTTCTCAAATTATTATAAACATGATTTGTTTACTTTTTATCTACTACTAGGTAAATACTACATAGCTACCAGATAAATATCAATTATTATGTGGTTTAATGCTCACTTTAGTACTGAAACTTGTCCAGATTAACCATTTTACTACCTCAGTGTCACGTGTTAACTTTTGGTTGGCGAGTCAACGGTCAAAGGTTGACTTTTTTTAAAAATTCAAACTCACTAAATATCGACACGTGGCACTGAAGTAGTGAAATGTTGCACTTTTTGAAAGTTGGGGTACCTACGCGGTTAGTTTTTAAAAGTTTGAGTACCTATGGGGTCATTTTTAAAGTTTGGATACCAGAAAGACTTTTCTGGACAAGTTGGAGTACCAAATGAGTATTATGCCTAATTTTGGATTTGTTAGCGTCTTGTATATATATGCATTCAAGTTTCTTGAATATGTGCTATGGACATGTTAAAGTATGATTTTTGTAAAGTTTTCACCTACCATCTACCTTCCTGATTCCACCTACAAGTTTCCTATTTGTGTCGAATACATTCTACTTTACCT
Source organism: Euphorbia celastroides (assembly GCA_948291685.1). Classification (NCBI taxonomy): domain Eukaryota; kingdom Viridiplantae; phylum Streptophyta; class Magnoliopsida; order Malpighiales; family Euphorbiaceae; genus Euphorbia; species Euphorbia celastroides. The sequence continues at coordinate 1,950 of CAOJBJ010103932.1, forward strand.
CCAATTAGTTTGAATTAATAAAAAATGTTTAGTTTTTTTAAGCTTGATTTGTGCTGGGACAATTGTGTTGTAGAATTGTCTTACTAGTTAGTCATCACATTATGCTTTGTTTTGTTTTTCACAAATTAAGTATCTGTATTATGTGTATTGTTTGTAGAATTGTGTTACCAAGTAGTTGTCAGTTAGCTACAAAGTTGTGCACTAATTTTTTTTGAAATGTCTTCTTCATCAATAACATCATTACTATTAGTAGCCTAATAGGATGTTAATTCCAACCTCATTTATATGTGCCATTTAATTCTCAGACTACATAACTAACAATTAACTACTAGCTAATAGGTGTTCATGTTCTTAAGGCATTTTCATTCCCTACCAAAGTATTACCAAATAACTACCAATTTGTTGCTTATTCTTCACATTTACAACTCTTTTAGTTTCCCACACTCGGATTTGAACTAACAATGTATTATTAAACACTTCTCGAACCAATCTATCATTTTTAAGAAAATTGATTTTTGTAGCTACCTGGCTCTATTGTTTGAGTTTTTGTTTGACCTTTGCATGTTCGTTTTTCAACTTCACTTCTCCATTTTTTGTTCTTTGTTTCTTTCACGGCTATTATCTTTCTGATGCCATTTGGTTATGCATTTTGCTATAAAAATCAATAAAGTCAAATAATTATGGTTACACATTTTGCGATAAAATTAGTAAAGTAAAATAATTAAAGCATATTGAAAACCACAATTAGTTCTCAAGAGTCAAGATACTTACCTAACCCTACTTTGAAAATAATTTTCTTTGCTATAAAAATTGGGTTTAAAATCATGGATGGTACATGAACTTTTAACTTACTAACATAATGATACATGAGCTTCAAAACTTAATATAAAGATACACGAATTTTATATTTTATTAATATAATGATCATAATGGCCTTTAACTAAAAAAATGACCTTTAATTACAGGTAAAACAAGACTAAATTTTTTTTTATTCCTTTTCTACCCTCAATTAATTCATTTTCTCTTGGTTATCACTAACTTAGAGTTTAATCTCGTTCCTTTTCTCCCCAGTTTAACAGTTCCTTTTCTCATTCCTTTGATTGCAGTTTAACCATTCCTTTAAATATTTTCTACTCTCAATATCTTTTTTATAATTACATCAAACTATGAACCCTCCCGCGGACGCCATGCTATGCCATCACTTCGGCCATCGAACACGATTTTTCTCGGAAGTTTTTATTAAAATCAGCCATGGACACACATTGATACACAAAAGAAATGGCCTGATTTCTACAAAAAAAAAATAAATTAATTCAACCATTTCAATTTCCTTGGAAGGATCATAATCTCAATAAATCAATCTTGAAGTCTAAAAGCAGTCTCTTGCAGTGAATTCTGCCGGGAAAGCGCCGGAAACGCGATTCCAATTTGACCCACCGGCGATCCCCTCCGCAGTTCATTTCTTCCCGATCTGATTCTGCCGGGAAAGCGCCTCTGCGGCCGGAATTTTGAAACGCGATTTCGCTCGATTTTGGGTTTGCAATCAGGATTAGTTAAAGTTGAAATGGGTTTTCGGCTAAGCGAGAAGGAGATCAGGTTGGGTTTTGGCAACGAGAAAGGAATTGATGTGGTTGGGTTGGTTTTTGCCGATGAGTTGAAGCAGCTGCAGTTGGGGGGAGGGGACTAATTAGGGTTAGGTTAGGGGAGGTGAAAAGGGTTAATGGGTATTTGGATTTTGAAATTAGGGTACATGGATTTGTGGGTAAAAATGGAATAAATATATTAAAATTTAGTTTTACCTGTAATTAAAGGTTATTTTTTTAATTAAAAATTATTATGACCATTATGTTAATAAAATATAAAATTCATATGCCTTTATATCAAGTTCTGAAATTCATGTACCATTCATGTACCATTATGTTAATAAGTTAAAAATTCATATATCATCCATGATTTTAAACTTACACTGAAACTCAACTTAAAAAGTTGCATGTTCTTGTATTTTTCCCTTCCTTTATTTCGTCTTTACACCATGTTATTAAAATTATCCCCCGCATTTATTAATTTATCTGCATAATTTTCAATTCAATTTATAACTCTTTAGCATGTGAAAAAATCTAAGTGCAACCAATGACTGTTAACACTCCCATCCTTCGACTCTACCGCCAGAAGGACCAAAGACATATTTTGGCATTATATAATACAACAATATGATACTTGATAATATTAACCTAAGAGCTAACAAAATTACTCTCCCAAAATCAGGATACACTATTTATACCAAAAAGAAAAAAAGGCTACAAGGTATAACTTATAGATACAACCTGAAAAAGTCAAGTAGAAACTCGACATGCAAGATGAGAAAGTCTAATAAATGACATTAGGATACCAACACAATCAACAAAGCTTAGTCAATCCACAAATGCTTTGAGAATTTATCAAATAATGACTGACTGCTACAAAGTACATACGACTACTGTGGTGGCTGTTGTCCTTCGCCTGATTCCCGCTTAATTTCATCCCCAGCCTCGTCCTACATCCAAACAAATCAATAACTTAAAATAAGGCAACCAAAGACGAATTTCATACACAATTTTGGCATACCATTATTTTCTCATGTACAAAACTATCTTCGTTTGATATAAAATTCAAGTCATTTCATAGATGACCCAAACCCATATTCTTCGGGTCTGTTCAGCATTGCTGTCATAGTTGCTATTCCTAAAAGTTGGTATCACAATCTTTTCATATAACATCATTTTTTTAGTTTGACAGTGCATTTTGATTACTTATATCAAAAAGTTAAAACAGCTTTTGCAAAACTATAATCTCATGTTTTTAGGGAAAGCTTCAAAATGGAACTATTAGGGAAAGCGGCTTGGAAAAACAACCCCAAACAGACGCTTAATAGATTCATCTTTTTTCCAGAAAATATATGCTGAAAACTTGCACAGTTTCATAGCTCAGTCATATAGATTCCCAAACGAAAATGAAAGATGAACACATAAACAGTGCCACGAGTCCTCAGACAACAGAAAAAATAATGAAATATATAAAAAAGCGAAATACAGCAGCATGGATGAGATGAATTTAAAACCAGACCGAAACACCAATAACAAATTCTCTCGGCAAACATGCAAAATAAGCTCTACAATACTTACAGTGATATCAGAAGTCCACAAGGTCAAATTGTCTCGGAGAAGTTGCATGATCAATGTACTGTCCTTATATGATTCCTCACCCAAAGTATCCAGCTCCGAAATAGCCTCATCGAAAGCCTGTCACATATAAGGGATGCAGTGATTGCAAGACTAGTAAAAAGAAACAACATCATATGCTTATGGACTTTCCACTTCGAGATGAAAACATCTAGTTGTCTAAACCAAATTTACTATTCAACTTGGAGTTTTGGTCTTCCATGTTCTGAAAATAGATAATTGAACATTGAATTCCAATCTCCATCTTACTGAAACATTTGAAAAATGACTGCATTCTATATTACACATTTACTTCCATCAAAATGAAGAATAAAAAACCAAACGATTCACAATAACAAAAAAATGACAAGTCGAATGATGTAGTGGTGCATATAAGAAAAGCCACATCAAGCACACCTGCTTTGCAAGATTGCAGGCACGGTCAGGCGAGTTGAGGATCTCATAGTAGAAGACAGAAAAGTTAAGCGCAAGGCCAAGCCTTATTGGGTGTGTAGGAGCAAGTTCAGCCAGGGCAATATCCTGAAAAAAAACACAACAAAACCAGTAAGAAACCATATTTAGATGCTAAAATGAATAACAAAACAGAAGATGAACCACCTGAGCTGACTTGTAAGCCAACAAAGTACTCTCAGCAGCCTCCTTTCTCTCGGGGCCCGTCTTAAACTCAGCAAGATACCTATGGTAATCACCCTTCATCTTGAGATAAAACACTTTGGACTCAGCAGACGATGCAGAGGGCACAAGGTGTGACTCCAGCAAGTCCAAAATCCCATCACAAATGTTGCTGAGCTCTGATTCGATCTTACCCCTGTAGTCCTTAATGACAGAGACATGGTCCTCGTTTCCCCTGCTCTCTTCCTTTTGCTCAATGGAGGAGATTATTCTCCATGATGCTCTTCGAGCTCCAATCACATTCTTGTATGCAACTGACAGAAGATTCCTTTCTTCCACTGTTAGCTCCTCCACTTCCACTGTCTTTGCCACCTTCTCCATGAACTCCACCATTTCCTCATAACGCTCCGCTTGCTCAGCCAGCTTGGCCATGTACACATATTCTTCACACGATGATTCACTGGGCGACATTCTTACTATACCAAATTAAATAATAACTCTGCACAACCATTTCAAAACACAAATAATTAGCTCAACATCAAAATATTGGGCAACCATTTAACACAAGTGCTTCAAAAGCTTCACAGATTGACATGTTCAAATGAAATTGGCAAAACGCATATACAGCCGCATAAAGTTGGCTCGTTTTGACCCATACCCCCTAAGGTTTCAAAAGTGTCAAATAACCAGCTGAAATTGGCAAAATGTGCCTAATAACCAACTGATGTTGACGTGGTAAATAAAAACTTTGACTTTTCAACTTTTTTATTTGCCACGGTTATTAGGCACATTTTTGCCAACTTCAGTTGGTTATTTGACACTTTGCCAACTTCAGCTAATTATTTGACACTTGAGAAACCTTAGGGGTATGGATCAAAACGAGCCAACTTCATTGGGCTGTATATGTATTTGGCCAATGAAATTCTAATCGTGAAAATGTACATAATTGTTTTAAACCTTTTGAATCCTCAGACTTGACTCAATTTTAGAGGCCGAAAAGAAGAGCCCGATATAACGTAGGTTCCAAAAAAATAGATCCAATGGCGCATCAAAATGATATATCCCTTCACAACAAATTCTCAAATCAGCTCATCAAATTAAGCTAAACTCGTCCTACTAGGAAAAGTATCATCCTATTAAATCAACTACAAGATCTCTACGCTATATCAAATTTGTTATTCTTCAATAAATACTTCACAAGAACAGTTTCAAATGCCAAAAACAAACGTCGCAACATAAATAAATCCACGTAGCTGAAGCAGGGAACTGAAATAGATACAAAAATACAATTCGAACTTCCTTATACCAGATCAACACATCACATTCATTGTTAACAAGCGAACACCGTAAGTGATGGATCCAATTCGAACAAATCCAGGCTACAAGTTTGTATTAAAAAAAAACAGCGTCTCAAAGAAGGAAATATCAATCTAAGCCAAAAGAGGCGCTAAATTGTTTGAAACCGCTTCCCAACAAAGAGACACACAGGTGAAGTAACATATACAATCTCCGGTCAAATCAAATAGCCAAAAAACCGTTGATATGTGAAATGATCAAAGAAGGCAAACAACAAATTGAAAGCAGATCTCAAAATACACAGAAGCATTAAAAAAAAGGAAGGGGAAGAAAAAGAACAACCTTAGGTCGAGAAGGGAGAGAAAGAGAGCGACGAGAAGTGAGAGTGGAAAGGAGAGAAGAAATGAAGGAGAGAATGAAAGGGAAGAGGTCCAATCAAAAGATGCCAAGTGACAGGAGGCGGAGATTCCGTAGAGGAGAAGACACGCTTTTCTTTGACGGTCAACGCCTCCACATACACCACTCACTCATCTTATTCTATTCTCCCTTTCCTTTCTTTCCCCTTTTCAAATTTCAAATTCAAACCCACCTTATCATGGGCCCTCTCTTCGCCCATATTCGTTTTTACATTGTCTATTTTTCAAAACACGACCAGGATTAATTTACTTTTTTCAAAATACTCCTAATAATCAACTTTTATTTCAAAAAATTCATTTTCTTGAAAGAAAAGTTGTCTAGCTTACAGGGTTTTTTTTATCGAAGAATAGGTCAACATTATTAATCTGAGATAATTACATCTCTAATAAAAGATGGATATGAATCAAACCAAGTCCCCCTACTTATCGAAGAACCAGCTGCTCTAGCTAACAAATGCGAGGCGTGATTCGCAGACCTACTAACATATAAAAAACGGATAGATGAGAAATGACCACTAAGTGATTTACAATCTGAGATAATTAAACCTATATGAGACAACAGTTAAATTATTGTTGATCGCATTCACCACATTTAGCACATCCATCTCGACAATTACATGGTCAAAACCATTATCCTTCAACCAACTCAAGGCTTCTCGGCAACTTAAAGCCTCGGCTTGAAAAGGATCTCCTCCTCCTGCAAGTTCCGTAGCTCTAGCCGTAAGGAAATTTCCATGATCATCCCGAACAATGCAACCGTGGCCTAATAAGTTCCCTGAATTGAACACACTAGCATCAACATTGCATTTTATCCAACTCGGAGGCGGTCGTCTCCAATTTTGAACCGTAGCTTGTGTTGGTGCAAGACTAGCCTCACAATTAGCCGAGCTCCACTCCGATAGGAAACCAAGACCATGACGCAATACTTGTGATGTTACCCGGAATTTATCATTCCAAACAAAATTATTTCTCCTCACCCAAATGGCCCATAAAATGCAAGCAGCCTTTGTTATCCTTCCAATTCCCTGAGACCTAATCCATTGCCACCAATCCGATATAGATTGAATACAATACGGCCAACCTTCTCCAAAAATATCATTCCAAATAGGAACTACATGGGAACAAGCAACCAATGCATGGAAATTAGATTCAACACTATCACCGCATAAAGGGCACAGATAACCAACATCGACGTGTCGTTGGCGAAGTCGGCTCAAAGTGGGAAGTGAATTAGTTGAAATTTTCCATAAGAAAAGTTGCACCCTTGTTGGGACTTTTACATTCCACAACGAATTCCAAACCGGAGCCACGTAATTGGATGGAAGATGATGAAGAGAAGATTGCTCAATCAAAGCATAATAACATGATTTTACAGAGAACCCACCCGATTACTCGAACTGCCAATACATGCTATCGGTCCAGGGCAGCAACGGAAGTTGGACACGATGGATTAGGAGCTGCTCCTCATGGGTGAATAAGAACTGCAAGAGATTCTTATCCCAGGACCTATTCTCGGCATTTATCAAAGTGCTAACCGTGGCATTTTCAAACCCCGAAATAATTTCCGATCTAACTGTCGGCATATCCCTGGATGGCAGCCAGTTATCTCGCCATAGATTGATGCTTGAGCCATCACCACCTCGCCAAGCTAGCCCAAACCAAACAATGTCCTTCGCCGAACTAATACTCCTCCAAGTGAAGCTCATATTTGACTTGATTGGGGCCTCAAAAAGAGACGAATTTGGGTAGTATTTGTGCTTGAAAATCCGAGAAACCAACAGGTCGGGTTGTGAAACAAGTCTCCACACTTGCTTGGCTAACATAGCTAGATTGAACTCTCTAAGACTCCGGAAATTGAGGCCACCCTTATCTCTACTTTGGCAAAGTCTCTCCCACCGCATCCGATGAATTGAGGAGTCCCACCAAAATCGAGAGAATAATTTCTCAAGATTAGAAATTGTATGAGATGGTAAGAGAAAAATCTGCATGGCATAAGTAGAAAGAGCTTGAGCCACCGACTTAAGGAGCACTTCTTTGCCGCCTTGAGAAAGTTGCTTTCTTTTCCAACCTTGGATCTTCTTATTGGCCCTCTCAATAATGTAATCAAAGGCGCTTTTCTTCAACTTACCTATGAAAGAAGGTAAACCGAGATAAAGACCATGACCCTCTACCTCATTAACTCCCAAACAATTAGAGATTGCCAATCTATCAGATGAACACACATTCGGACTAAACACGATGACTTGCTATAGTTAATTTGTTGACCCGAGGCCATCTCATACAAGCAAAAGATATTCTCTATAGTGCGGGCCTCATCCACAGTTGACTTGAAGAAGAACAAACTATCATCGACGAAAAATAAATGCGATATGTTCGGGGCCAAACAAGTAATCTTGCAGCCATGAAGCGCATTCTTGGCCATTCGATCATAAATTAAAGTCGAAAGTCCTTCAGGATTAAATATAAATACGTGTTACTTAATTGGTTGGATTCGAAACCCATTTTTAACAATATTTACCCGTTCAAAAAAATATAAAGGTAAAAAAATTAAAATGTTAAATTCTAGATTTAAAGTTTAACTCTTACCACCACTAAATTTCTCATCTAGATTTTAGGCCTTTTACAATTCCCTTGTAATTTCAAATTCTCTGTTTCAAATCCAAATTCTCTTTTGACAATCACAGTCCCATAAACACCACTTGTGTTCACTTTCTATAAATACTTAAGGTCTGTTTAGCATTGCTGTCAGAGCTATTATCCCTAAAAGTTGGTATCACAAAATTTTCATATAACATCATTTTTTTTATTTTGACAGTGCATTTTGATCATTTATATCAAAAAGTTGAGAACTGCCAAAACAGTTTTCCCAAAACTAAAATCTGCTGCTTTTAGGGAAAGCTTCAAAATGGAGCTTTTAGAGAATGCAGTTTGAGAAAGCAGCCCCAAACATGTCCTTAAACAAATAGATTTGTCTCTGTTTAATTGGCTTTTTTTTTTCTTTTCATGAATATGCTCTGCTTTCTTGTACTACAACTCGTTTTAGACATAATTTGGATGACTATAGTGTAAGATTATTTAACATAATCCGTGTGGCTCATATATATACAATAGATTCTGATTTAATATTACATGTGGCTTCATGTGATGGTTATAAAGCCTTATGGACATTAATTGTTTTGGGTTTAAATTCTCTTCCCTCTATGAATAATTCGACATAACCACTTTTTTAGACCTTGTGCTATACATG
>CAOJBJ010103943.1:0-14985 GCA_948291685.1 Euphorbia celastroides
ACATGTTTTTACTTTTAATTTGGACCAAGGTTTCAACCATTATTTTTACCAAAAACTATTGTGTCATAATTTGTTTGATCAAATTTACAAAGTCACTAATAAATTCATACATTCTTCATCTAATTGATGATTCCTTGCCCCTCATCTAATTAATGATGTCATCAAGATATAATGTATTTTTTACATTTTCTTATCTTCTTTTGTTGTTATCTCTTAAACTGTCTATTATTTTTGACTTATCACTTGAAGATTTATTGTTCATCTTATTTTTATCTTCAAAACGACATCCATTATGATATATTTTTCAAAAAAAATTTATTGTTTAATATATAGTAGGTACTTGATAGATAACTGATAGAAACCTACAAAAATATGAAACTACAGATTAAAAAACAACAACTAAGTTCTTATCAAGCAGCTATTAGATAACTGTCAAATACCCACAAAAAGAAAATGCAGTAAAAACCTAGTGGTGAACATTATTTCATTGTTATTATTCGAAAAAAAAAGTTTAAAAGTTATAAACAAACAAATTTGCAAATAAAAAATTGTAACTTCTTACCAGGTAACTAGCAAATACTCATAAAATGAAATGCAACAAGAATAGTGTATGAACTATATATTTCATTGTTAAAAGAATAGTATTCTTCAAAAAAAAATTAAAAAGAATAGTAGTTCAAAAACTATCAACATAGTTACTAAATAACCACCAAATAATTACAAAAACGAAATGTAAAATCAATCACAAATCTGATAAAAAGATACATCCACAACTTTGATTGTTATTATTCATAACAAAATTTCAAGAGCTCTTAATTATCCGACAAATAAGTTTGAATCTAATCAAAACTTAATGAAGTTGAAAGAAAAACTCCAACAACTTTGCATTCAACAATCTCATCACCATTTAGACAATTCATCAAATACCTTATGTGCAAATTCTTTCTATCCAATAAACTTAAAATTTCAGTCCAAGATTTGACAAAATGAAACAATACAAGAATAAAATCCATTATGAAACAATTGAAAACATAAATAGCATAAAATCAGAAACAAAACGTAACAAACAATTGAAATCAAAACCTGAAAAAATTAACTAAAATTGAAGTCGCAAATCGTAATAGTTCAAATAGGAGAAGCAAAAATTTAGAATGACAACGAAGAAGCAAAAAATAACCTAGTAGAGGAAGAGAAACATCCAGAATTTACGAAAAAGAAGATCGCAAAAGTTGGAGAAACACAAGTCTAGAGAAGAAGAGAATGAAAAAAAGAGGGAATGGTAGTCTCATATAAGAACGTACGTATAAAGACCAAAATAAAAGTTCAAAATTGGTTAGGTTAGTTAAAGAGCAGTAAAGTAATAAATGATATAATTAATTTTATAAATTGGATATATATCACAATTTTTCTAAAATACATAGATGATGATGAAAAAAATAAGATAAAATCAAGAAACCATCGTAATTTTAAGCTGATTTCGTTCCAATTCCATTAATTTGGTGTGCTTGAAAATGTAAAAAAAAACAAGATCAGATCCAATCCAGTCTTTGCACTTCCTCCACCCAATGAAATGTGTTCCTTTTCTCTAAAAATTTTGGAAGACTTTCTCTCAATCAAATTCTTATAAAAAAGAATGTAAAATGTTCCATTTTTGGAAAATATTTTCAAAAATCAGTGGAAGTAGTACGATTTTACATCAAAAGTTACTTTACAAAAAATTCATTTGATTTTTTTTAAAAAATCGAGAAAATATTTTTAAAACGTGAATTATAGGAAAATTTAGGATTCAAGACAAAAAAAATACTATGGCCAAAATAATGTCAGATTAAGAAATAAATTCCGATTTGGGGTTGTTTTAACTCAGGTCCAAACTGAGTCCATGAAACTTGGTTTTATTTTGCATTGAAACTAAATACACATTGCTCGGTTTCCTGACACAAAATGATTAAAAAAAATAAAAGCAAAAGTAAAAATGAATACAGTGGCCTCGGTTATCTGAAAAAGCTGAAAATGTCAATTTCAATGTCACAAACCGAGGCCACAAATCTTGGTTTCTAACTTCTCGACAAAACAAAAGTGGCAGAGGGTGGGTGCTTATGAATAAAAACCACCCTTTGTCACTTTTGTTTTGTCAGAGAAGTTAGAAACCGAGAATTTGTGGCCTTGTTTTATGAAATTGAAATTGACATTTTCAATTTTTTTCAGAAACCGAAATCACTGTGTTCGTTTTTACTTTTGCTTTTATTTTTCCTATTCATTTCATGTGAGAAACCGAGCATTGTGTATTCGGTTTCAATGTAAAATGAAACCGAGCTTCATGAACTCGGTTTGGACCTGAGTTAAAACGACTCCATATTTATTTCTTAACATAACATTGTTTTGTGATTTATTTTGGATCATAGCATTTTTTTTGTCTTTAATCCAAAATTTTAAGATGATTTTGTTTTATTTTTTTTATCTAATGAAGGAATGCAAAGTAAGGAAAGGAATTGTTTGAGCTTAACCCTTTGTAACTCACTTGACATGTAAACAGAATTTGTATATCTTCAACCCTTTATAGTGTTTGAAGAACTCTTATTTAGTTTTTTTCATGAGTGAATCATATTTTATTTATGTCATTCTGTTCTCCAATGACAGTGAGGAGGAAGCCAGGATGAAAATATACTATGTGTCCACTAGACACTACTTTGCTTTTGGAGCTCTCGTCTCTGTAGAGCTCGCCCACGAGATTAAAGTACATCTATTTTTCAAATGCCAAATTTCATCGTCTTTGTTATGTCATTGTATCATTGATGCTTGATTTGTGTGTTATGCTTTACTTTTCCCTCAGAATTGCCTGGGGTGTGCATCTGGATTTCTACCTTGATAGTAGGAACAAAGATTATGGAGGTGAGATTTTTTCTTATCTACTGGTATCATTATGTTTCTGAACTTTAAAATTCCTGCAAAAGTACTTCTTTGCAATATGTTTTCATGGTATTGCTTTCGCCTTTTTTTGGATGATTCTAGTGTGCATAAGAACTCTGCTGCTCATTGTTATAACGATTGCTGGGGAACCATTCATTAATGGACAAGCTGTTCCATATGATCCCAAGTACCATGAAGAGTGGGTGATGAACTTTGATAGGGCAAAGGAGAACTATCAGTGACCTAGCAAGTTTGATATAACGTATAAAAGATGGGAGAATTCACAGAACCAAAACTTTCAGAACACAAGGGCTCCCTCGATGAGTTATCCGGGATTGCGAAACACCCACGCCAATAGTTCTTCAAGTCCTGAGTATTTATTGTTGTATAGTTTGCACACTATGTTATGACTTAGACCAATGACTCTTATTTGTTATTAATTTTGATCAATTAGATGATCAAATGGCTGTAGATGTTGATTCTTCAAGTACAAATATGTTATGTGACTCTCTTGATGTTCATGATTTATACATTGAGGGTATTTTTAATGATGTAATAGGTGAGATGGACTGTTTTGCTGATGAAGATTCAATGGATGAAGAAGATGAGGAGACTGAAATTTCTGAAGTTAAGATTGATTCAATTTATGTTAATCAAGTCTTTAAGGATAAAGATATAAGTAAGGGAGCAGTATCCTTTTTTACGATTAAGAATGGCTTCCAAGTAAGTGCTTACAAATCATATCCAAATCAATATTACTTGAAGTGAAAAATTAAAGGTTGTGATTGGTCTTTCAAAGCTTCAAAGAGGAAATACAATGATTGTTTTGTTGTGAGATTTTACAATCCAGAACACACTTGCAATCTTGATTTAAGGAATAGGGATAAGCCTCAAGTATCAACTGCCATAATTGAACATCACATCAAGAGATCTTTTTATCGTGTTTAGCGGGTTTATAACACTGGTGAAATATTGATAATGTGAGAGAGACATTGGATGCCCATATTTCTTACCAGAATGGCGTGCTAGGGAAGAAGCTTTGAGATATATCAGAGGAACTTCGTCCGAATCTTATGGATATATGTCTAGCATGCTTACAAACTTGTTTTTCATAACACACTAAAACATACTTGTTTTACCCATATTTGCCCATATTTCTTACAAACTTGTTTTTCATAACACACTAAAACCAGAAAAATGAATTTTGGAAACATCAAATATGTTCATCCATTTGATAAAACTCCAAACTAGTTCCTATTCTTACTGAAACTAACTTGCGACACATATCATCAAAGGTTAAGTAGATTTCATCTTCACTTTCTTCATCGTTCTCCATTTTTTTTACCGTGCTTGTACAAGCTTAGTGTCAATCTTTTCCTCTGCAATTCCACATCAAAGTCATCAGGCATATCTTTTCCCTCTATCATGTATTCCAGGTAGCTTAGCAAGTACACACCACAATCACCACTGCACAATTTTTATGATACAATTATTATTTGTTTGTCATAAAAAGTATCGAATAATTAAGAGGAGAGTATGATGAAAGGCTATTTCTTACCCCGATGGCTGCTGTGGTAAGCCCTCAACAATTTCAACTTTCAAATTTTCATTCTGGTCTATGCCCTTGTAAGTTTCCAATTTCTCTATGTCTGTGTCACGGAAGAGCTCGAATCTGCTGAAGTACTCGGGCAGTAGGGTTGCATATCGGTTTGCTGACAATTTCGTACTTACTATTTCGTTTTTGCTGTTTGAGTCATACATGTATAGCTTTCGTTCCTTGACAGCAAACCATCCAAGGATCTAGTGTTCCTTTCCAGCAAACATTGACAAGAAAACATTATCAACTACCCTCCAGTCTTTTGCACAATGCATTCCAACTCCCAAAATCCTCAAGTAAATAGGATCTTCCATCTGTATCGGGTCTTCCAGTACATCTCCTTTTGCCATTCTCTCAAGAATTCCGTAGTAGGATCTAACGTTGTCATCGAAAACAAAATCAGCTGTAGTGAAACTGTATTTGATTAAGTTGCATAGAATTTTGAATTTTTAAATATGAGATTATAAAAAACCAAATTTGAGTTGATTTGCTTTGTTTCTCTCCTCCTCCTCCAACATTATAATTATAGGAGTACAAGAATATAAAATTCAAAATGCAAAATCAAGACATTACAAGACATTTAAATGCATAAAAATGAGGTTATAATTGTTATTGGAAGTTGCGTACAATTTTGAAATTCTAATGTATGTGGTTATGGGAGATTATAGGACATCAAGACAATATAGCACTTTTAAATGCATAAAAATTAGGATTTGAAGACTACTAAAGTTGCGCAAAATTTTTAAATTTTAATGTATGGACTTCAATTTTATTTTGTCAAAAGTATTCTGATATGGATCATGGATCATGTTTTAAAGATAAAAATATAACAAACAAAATATGTTTTAAAAGTGAGTCGAAAATCAACAGTTTGAGAGATGTAATGATTTTAAGTTTTAAAAATCCAAATTAAGTAAGAGAAATGATTGTTGATAAAGACATGTGAAGATGATGGGGCAAATGACATAAATGAAACAAAAGTAAAAATTAAGGGTGGGTTTGTTTAGGGATAATGGGAAAAGGGAAACAAAATTAAATAATCTGATTCTGTTTGTGATTGTTTGGTTTAACAAATCAATAAAATCTATTACGCGAATCAGGGTAATCACATTACCCAAAATCCCGTAATCCCATTGCTCCTAATATGCCAGGTAATGCCATTCCCTTTCTCTATCTTCTCCAACTCTCTTTTTCCCGACCCATCCAAACACGAAGAAAAATCAAAGGGAATTCTCATCCTTTCCTTTCCATTCCTATTCCTAATTCCCTCTCGGTTTCTTTGTGTAAACCAAACACCCCCTGAGAGTTTATATAAAAAAGGAGTACATGATATAATTTTTCTATTTTTTTCCTTTTAAGATATATGTAAAGCAATATGTATGAGAATAACATAGAAAAATATATAATATATTACAAAAATGATGCGACTGACACGATAGAGTTATAAATGAATGAATGATATTATATTTTCAGAGGAATATATGGTTTGTGGAGTAAAATACTTGTAAAATTGGTCAACTATCCTTAAAATGTATCAGTGACAAAGAAAAAGTAAACATACAATCAAGAAACCAATTGGCATTATAAGCTGATGTCCTTCCAATTCCATTTAATTTGGTATGCTTGAAAATGAACAAAACTGGCATGATCCCGGTTTTGCACTTCTTCCTTTCAAATGCGTTTCTGTCAATTTTAGAAGACTTCCTCCCAACCAAAAATAAATATAAAATGTCTTTTCATTTTCGGTGGTTTGGAAAATATTTTCAAAAATCAATGGAAGAATTTTTTTTCTTTTGATGAATCGAGAAACTATTTTTGAATCATGTATTATAAATGTTTTTTACCTAATAATGCTAATGCCTATATAAACCAAATATCATTGGAATTGATGGCACAGACTCTTATCAGTCTCAACTCAAGTTCAGCTGCTGGATTTTTTTCTCAGACGAAGAAAGAGAGAGATGCCAACCACTAATCGATTGATCTCCGTCGCCCTCCTGTGGATCCTTGTCCTATTTGTATCTCTTGCTTTTATCCAGGTTCTTCTTCGATTTTCTCTTTTTGATTTATAAATCATTAGTTCGGCTTCATCTGGATTTGAATTCCGTAATTCATCTAGACTTTTGCTTGCAGCATCAATTAAACAATGGGTCGGAATCCTCAGGTCCTAAACTTATTGAAATTCAGGTTATTCTTTTGCTCTAATCTCTGTATCTTTTGTTTCCAATTCTGATTTTAGATGAATCCTGGCATTGGAGAAATTATGTTCATATAGACATTATTTTTTTAGATTTAGCTTGATGAATGTGTGTTTTTTCCTCAGCGTGAAAAGAATCCGGAGGAGGATTTGGAATCAATAACCCACAAAGTTTATTTTGATATTGAGATTGCTGGAAAACCTGTGGGTAGGGTATCTATATCAATTCACTTGCTTTCAGTGTTCGGTTATATTTTGAGTTATTGGATTGTTTTCTCCTTCTCTTTGATTTTACTTTGCCCTCAATATACTGTTTAAGCATCCCAAGTATTTTTTGTTTGCCAAACATTTGGGTGATAATAAGAGGATGAACAATGCAGCTCGAAGCCTAATGTTCAATGGAAAGTAGGAAACTAATGATCTCCCAAATGAATTATAATTGTTGTTTTGATGTAAAATTAACTTAGGATAGTCTTGCGATTCGATGTGCTCAGATTTCTGTTCGTCTTTCAGGTGTTGATTGTCTTTTTTTCATGTGTTTTTCTTTTGGGCGTTGATGGTCTTTAAAATTTTCCCAGAGAAGGTTTATGTACATATAGTAAAGGTTTACGTGTGAAGTTAATGTTCCGTGGAGGGAGGTTTGTTCATCTTTTTGGATTTTTTGATCTTGTGAATCATGAGAATTACAAAATCAATTTATACAAAATGATGGACAAGCTTCATTCTACAGAACATTGACTTCATACGTCAATGAGGACAACCAAATTGAGCTTCTACCTGGACACAAACAGAATTTCGATCACATTGTCCACTTTTTGATTAAGATATGTATGCGCTATTCTCTACATGATTTCACACTCTAAGCTCATTTGCAATTGTTTGTTCTTTAAATACTGTGGCATTGTGGATGACATAAGTTGGAAAGACTGGTTATATATTTTGTTTTTATATAAGTTGTTCAATGAGTGACATATCTGTTCTTACAAAATGCACTGTTAGGCAAGAATAATCTTCTAGTTGGGTTTTCTATACATTATATGTTGCATATTATTTCACTCTAGACGCATTTTGCTTACTCTCAAGGTATTATTGTTTTTTCAGGTCGAGTTGTCATGGGTCTTTTTGGTAAAACAGTTCCTAAGACTGTAGGTATGGAATTCAACAGCTTTGAGTAATTTGTTTTTGTTCTTCTAGAAATTGTATGCTTAATATGTTATACTAACAAAATATCATATGTTTCTTATGCAGAAAATTTCCGCGCACTTTGCACTGGTAGCCAAGTAACTTTTAACCTCTCCCTGTATTCGTAAATTTTTTACATGTCGTGAATGTTATTTCTGTTTCATTTCATTCTCAAAAAATTGCATCTCTGTCACTCTGCAAACAAAAATGAAATAGTAGAGAAGTTATGTGATTGAATTATGTTTTCATATCTTCAGTTCATTGCTGTAGTTTCTCTGAAAAGCCCTAACTAAAAACAGTAGTTTCATTCTGACTGATTATTTCTCAGACTATCTGTTATAGTAGCGAGGTAAAAAGGCGAAGATGCCATATATGCTTGTCAAAATGTTGACTTTCATCCGCTATGCTGTGATTTAGTGGCACTTAACAACACTTTTTCTGCTGTTGAACTTTGGTACCCAAATTTAACTCTGTAAGGGGCAAAAGGTCATCAAAGTATAACGGTGGAGCTTAAAGTCAATATCTTATCAAGTTCATGGGCCACTTTGCCTACTGTTACACTGTTGGCTGCTCAACTGAGTAGTGAAGTCACAAACTTTGAATCTCCATCTATGCTATAGGAGTAGTACCTTAGCATGGTGCCGACTGATTGCAAAATTTAAATAGAATTCAATTTCATTTCTGCTAATTTTCAATGTGGTAAACCCTGTCAATTTAGGGGAGAAAGGAATTGGAAAAAGTGGGGTGCCTCTTCATTACAAGGGGAGCACTTTCCACAGGATTATTCCCAGCTTTATGATCCAAGGAGGTGATTTTACTCGTGGAGATGGTCGAGGGGGTGAGTCAATATATGGTGAGAAGTTTGCTGATGAGAACTTCAAATTGAAACATAACGGACCAGGTAAATTAAAGTTTTCTGACATGAACTTGTTGGATAAGGCCATTGTGGCATCTTAAAGAAGCATTGCTTTATAAATCCTTTTTCCTTTTTGTGAAAACAGGATTGTTGTCGATGGCAAATGCTGGACAAGACACAAACGGTTCGCAGTTCTTTATAACTACAGTAACAACTGGGTGGTAAGTGTTAAATCTTTGAAGAAAACTGGGTATAAAGTCTGTTAACTATGGTCTATGGATTGTTTAGTTGTGAACTAACTAGAGAACGAGTGTTGAAAGGCTCGATGGGCATCATGTTGTGTTTGGCAAAGTGCTCTCGGGGATGGATGTTGTGTACAAGATTGAGGCTGAAGGGGTTCGGAGTGGAATTCCCAAAACCAAAGTTGTCATCTTAGATAGCGGTGAAATACCATTGTGAGAGGTCTCTTTGTTTACTCTACTGTCCATGTTAATGTGAAAATTTGCTGAACAATATATAGGTTTGCATTGCTAGTTACATCTCTTACTCTTTCCCACTTGAGTTGGCTGGACATATTTAGAACTAGCATTTTTTGGGGACAAATTTTACACAATCTTTCTGTAACATTGATGTGATTATTCTTCATATATTTAGTGGATCCTGCTATAAATTTGAATGCGTTTTATGATTAAATTACTATTTTGATTCCCATAGATATTATTTGACAGTTAAAAAATAGTAGTAGCAATAAGAAAGCAAGTTGTAGGGCATCCCAGTGCCCATTGTTACTTCATGAATGGAGAGATCAGTGAATCTTCCAGTAAGTGTTTCTGTGATCTTCATCTTTTTCTTACTTCATAATTCCAAAATAAAGTAGCTCTAGCAACTTGAGCTAACAGTTTATGTGAAAAGAGAAAGAAAAGTAGTCTTAAGCTTAAAAGCCAGAGATTTTTATAGAAAGCAGATCTCTATTCAAGACCATGCTCGAGCAGTATAAGGTTTTAAGCTTTTCTAAAGTGGTCTCGTGTTTGTTGTGATAATCACAACTCTTATCAACAAACAACAGAATCAAGAAACAAAAGAAAAATAACCAAAGAGCACAAGACAACAGAGTTTCATAAATTAGATAATTATGTGATACAAAATACATCAAAAATCCTAAACGACACCTGGATTATTAATCCACATAATCCCAATTCACACACACTTCCATTTTTTTACTTTTAATTGATAAAAACCCCGACATACAAACACAGGCCAACAAATTCAATCCACAAATAATCAGGACCTGCCGGAGCTATGGCCGGAAGCGCCGCTGTGGCCGCGGCTCTGCTGAAAACCGTTGGAGAAATTGGAAGACAAATCAGAGTAAAGAGACGACACCTTGGAGATATTGCCGTTGAGTTCCTGAATTAGGGCCACGTTTTTCACCATATTATCGGCGGCTCTCGACTGGTGATTCTCGTTCACCTGTTGGATCAAGTTTCGGTTGCGGTCCAGCACCGATTGGACCTGCCGGAAAGCGGTGTTGAAGGTGGCCCACACCTCCGGGTCGCCTTCGCCGTCGTCGTCGCAGTGGTTGTGCCGCCGTTTGTTGGCGCCGGAATTGGAGTGGCCGTTCATCGCTGATCGGATTCTAGGGGTTAATTTTGACG
Source organism: Euphorbia celastroides (assembly GCA_948291685.1). Classification (NCBI taxonomy): domain Eukaryota; kingdom Viridiplantae; phylum Streptophyta; class Magnoliopsida; order Malpighiales; family Euphorbiaceae; genus Euphorbia; species Euphorbia celastroides. Next base: position 10,395 of record CAOJBJ010103943.1, read on the forward strand.
GATTTGGAGTTTGGTATTGCGATGAGATGAAAACGCGACCATGGGGGAGATATATAGGCTCAACTTTTGTGGATTCAAGCTCCCCCTCTGTGATAGGATCCCACGCGATTTTAGGGCGACTGTATACACTCGTCACACTCAATTCAGTTCAAATTATAAACCATTTTTCACCAAACTAATTAAAAATTAATAAATTTCTTTCAAACTTATACTTTATGAATTATGATCGAATACTGATGAAATCAATGAGAGAAAAGTAAAAATTAAAAAATTTGGATAAAATTGAAGAAAAACAATCAAAATGATGGGACAAGTGAGAGAACATCAAACAAAAAAGAGGCGAATTTGAATAATTAGTCTACTTTTTCAGGAAAATCATATTAATTAATTTAACAAACTCCCTTTAAATATGAGTGCATATTATATTTGATAATGTGTTGTTAATTCACGATACCAGCATTCATGAAGGACTTAGTTTGTGTGAATTTAAACGGTATTATGCATTTTCATTCTTTCCAATTATTTTATTTTAAGTTTCATGAGTAAAAATATGCATATAATCTTTATCAGATTCATGTGATCATCTTCCTAAATTGTGCAACTGCTGCAACGTAATATGAGATTTACAGTTTTGTTATTCAATTGGGCGTCATTCATGTTTGGTCAAAAATAAATCTTGATATTTCATTTCGAGTATTTGGGTCTATCTTTTTCAAGTAAGATCGTTTAAAATTATTAAACAAAAATATAATGATAAATTGCAATGTATTTCTTATGTTTGATAGATCAATTGATTTGTGCTTTATATTTTAATATTTATAAATTTTCTTTTTTAGAAAAACTAATTATAAATTGGGGGCGGTTACTTATTATTTTCCCATTAGCTACTGGTCAAACTTTATACCACTTATTTTATGAAAATAATTGTTGTTCTGTGGATTGTCTATTGGAATATTATTTTCTGTTTCTCATTATATTGTAGAAATAACTGAAAATATCGTAAGCACTTGTTGTCAAAATTATTTTTTATAGCGTTAGTTCTAAATGATTCACTGCTTTTCTTGAGGTTTTTTTAGTATTCGTCTACATGAGACCAATATATAATGTAATAGATTAATATTGAATTTATTGTTTATATAAAACAATTGCATGAAAAAAAATCAATAAAATAATATTAAAAATATGAAAATCTATCTAACAAGACATGAAATAGCCAGAGCTTAATAAAGGTAGCATAAATTTTAGTTTATTGTTTTTAAATTTTAATATCAAAAGCAGAACAGAAAAGGAAGAGTGAAGCACGCGCTAAAGTGCGAGAGTGGGAGGATCAAATATCTAACAGAGTAAAAGAAAGATGTAGTGCCACGCAAACAAAAAGTGCAACCTCTTTTCCAGATATTTACAAATATCTTTTGTTCGCACGTGCCACATGCTTCCACACTTTCACTATCTCAATTTATTCCACCTATCTCTAATTTTCTTTAGCTTTCTCTTTTTCAAAATTATGTTAAACTGGATTCTTCGTTTACAATTTACCCACACGAATATCTCAAATTTTAATAAGAAAAATCACGTATCTTCCGATCTATACTTCACTATATATCACTTCTTAATTTTTATTTTAAGAATTAGGATTTTGAAGAAGCCAAGATTCAATCCCTAGTCATCCATATCCAAGTAATAGGGATGTACCACTTGATCAAAGGTCAATTGATTATTACTTCTTAATTTTTGATTTAAAACAACTGTTTCAAAGTTAATTGTTGAATTAAATTGTTGTCAGTTAAAGTTCAGCTATTTATAATGGTTTACATATATGATTAAACTAAATGTTTCTACATGGCGATGGAAAATGCTCAAAGGTCAGAGTTGACAATGCTCTCAGAGAAGGCAATATATGATAACTTGATAAATACTTCTGAGGTAGACCAAAAGTAAATTAGATGTAGAATTAACTTAGAGGTTGTGAATGGAAATTGCTCTGAAGCTTTGCAGACAAAATTATGCTTGTAGATTGAGAAGAAAAAGTTCTGCGGAGCCAAAATAAGAATGGAAATTGGTAAAATAATAGTGAAGATTGGTTTTGAGATTGTTATTTTCAGGTTGTTATGAAATAAAAATTTCGTATCAAGCTTTCCTTTTAACAACACATTTTGGTTTTGGGAAACCAACACAAACCCACGATATGATGTTCAAGGAGAATATTTGTGAGAAGAGTTTTTCAAAACATCAATTTAGATAAAAAATTTCAACCTGGCTTTAATTTATGTATAACTATGTATAGTAATTAAACGGAACTCGTATACTAATCCATTTTTGTTTGGCAAATATTACGGATATTACATCCTGTTAGTATATGCTTTTGAGATGAACCAATCAAGGAAATCGTTTTTAAAAAAACTGTTATATATTAACTTCAGCCTAATTTTATTTGAGTCAAGTTGGGAGTAAAAAAAGAAAAATTATCAAATCTTGATCCCTGAATGAGTTTCAGTGGTTAAATTTTTATATCAATATTTTAATCGGCGAAAAAGAAAACACATGTGAGGAAATCTGTTGGTAGGATCTATGATATATCTTCGGCTTGAAGCAAATTGTCTGAAAAAAACTGTTGATGGTTTAACAGTTTTGTCTTATTAACTAATACACGACAGCACTGCACTTAAATACAACGCAAAGCCAACCATTTTTTCTTGATGTAATAAATCGATGATATGTTCTTCCATGTGGAAAAGCACATTTACAACAATATCATTATTTATTTTAACTTTCTCCACTAATACAAAAATCGAAAATTTGAAGATTAGAGCAAATTTTATCTATAAAATATAATTTTGAAATTTTTAGCAGGAGTTATTAATAAGTTGAAAATGTATCTATAAATTATGGTTTATTTGTGCATAAAATTTGGCTAAATAAATATATCGGTGTTAATTATTCACTTAATTTGTGTTTTATAGCAGATTGCTGTGAATAGGAGAAGGTTGCTACATTTTGACAGATTTGAAGTGAAAAAGGGCCCGCATCAGCTTGGATGACGTGGCAGCAGCCTATTACGCCACCACCGAGGTCCAATGAGAGGGGAGGAGCTGAAAGGAGCGGTAGGGAGGCCAAATGGATGAAGGTCACGTAGAAACTTGGAGGCTAAGGATGGTGCAACTAGCCACCACTTGCATTTCTTTTGATTAGTTTAATTTTGGCCAATGGCCTTGCACCTTTGAACAATTAGCCGCTCTATATAAAGAGAGCTTATTTGCTTTGTAAAATATGTCTTTTCTTAGTCTTGTTTCTGTACTTGTGTCGTTTTAATATAAGTATGTTTCTTTTTAAGATTGTCGCGTCTGTTTATATCATACGTAGTGAGTAGTCTCCCAGCAAGCTTCGCCGGCAACCTTGCGGGGTTTGGCTAGTGGTGTAATGTTTTTCTATGCTAACAAATCTATTGAAGGTAGATTGTTGTATGTAATAACTGCATTATGGGTTTGGCCAAACTCATATACAATGGGAAGCATGAAGGACCTAACGGAAAAGTGTTACCATGGATCTTGCAGCAATCTCATATGCATAAGGTTGTAAGTGGATAACTCCCATTCTTTATGTTTTGTGTCAAGGGTTTTTTAAGTGAATAGGTGGGGGAAGCAACCTGTCTAGGCATCTTTGAATGCTTGCTTATTCATAATGCTTAAGGCCTAACCTATAAGTGGATAACTCCCGATGTGAAAGTTTTGTAAGGCTAGGTAGTTATGGCAATCGAACCATACCTAGCTATTTTCATGTAAGAGACCTTGAACCTTGATGCTTAATACGTTGGCTTAAATAAACATGATATCACTAGTTCCCGTTAAGACTGCTGGCTAGGCTTGTGTTTAGCTATATATTTGTCTTCGTAACAACCTTGTCTGTTTAGAGTCTTTCTTAATGTCTTCCGCAATCTTTTATTTACAGTTTTAATCATTCACCACCACTCAACTTATATTGAAATCAACTCTACTAGATTGCCTATAGGATTGATAACTCACAAGCTTGTTCCCTGTGGAATACGTCAATTGGACTTATCATCTATATTACAGGGCAACCTAGTTTACTTGCTAGGAGTCACGATCGAGTGCAACAAGTTTTTGGCACTGTTGCTGGGGAGAAACACGCTGAGTTATTTATTTTTGTGTGCGATTTGGTAGTTTTAATCTGTTTGTTTTAAAGTGTGTAGATCTTCTTAGATTTCTGCAAGGAGAAGGAGGAGACAACAAAGAATGGCAGGACAAGGAGAAACAGGGGAAGTTCTACCCCCACCAAGGCCAAGACTTAAGGAATATTTGAGACCATCAACCGAGGGACACTCATCTTGCATAGTGATACCAAATGAAGGGACGAATATCTTTGAGATCAAACCCTCAATGATACAAATGCTACAAGCCGCAGTTTAGTTCGGAGGACTGTCGGGAGAAGATACCAATGCCCACATACAGGATTTTATTACTATGTGCAATACTTTTAGATCTAATCGTGGTGCTCGTGATGATGTTGTTAGATTAAAACTTTTTCCTTTTTCATTGAAGGAAAAGGCAAAGAGTTGGCTGAAGAACTTGCAGCC
>CAOJBJ010104355.1:0-11088 GCA_948291685.1 Euphorbia celastroides
CTCCTCGGTAAACTACCGGATTCAAAGAAATCACTGAAGAATTGCAGAATATCCGCTTTCAAGAAGTCCTAAGCTCGTCTATAAAAATAGAAATTGAATCCCTCTGGACCAGGGGATTTTCCAACGTTGCAAGACAAAAAAGCATCCCAGATTTCCGCTTCATCAAACGGGTTAACCAACCTTTCATTTTCTATCTCATTCACAGACTGAAAAAGCAAACCGTTAAGCAAAAACGGCACAGAACGCCCTGCTCTAAACAGGTCTTTATAAAATGTGTTGATTGATGAAGAAATTTCAATTGAATCAGTCACCAAATTACCCTCCACTTCAAGGGCTGAAATTCTATTTCCTCTGTATCTAGCCGAGGCTATCCGATGGAAGAATCTCGGCTAGATTGACATGACAAGACTTTTGAAAAGAGAGTAGATACCCATAATCAAAACTCATGCACCGTGCCCATATGCCCATATTTCTTTCCCCTCTCAATTTCACGATCTACCCCTACCCCTTAACTTCTCCCCTCTTTCACACTGCTCAAACACAGTTCCACTCATTGCTACAAATACGGAGAGAATTCCTAATCTATCGGAAAAAAATATGTTGTCTTTTTTTTTAGGAGCAATCAGTAGGAGCCCAGGTTTGAACCTTAGTTCTCCCCATCCCTTTGGGATGTACCACTTGGACTCTGTCCAATTGGTAAAATATTTTGGCTAAGATTAAAATATGTTGTCTTTGAGTGTGTTTTTCATGCAAAGTTCCGACAAGTGGCAAATAACTAGGAGAGAAAGAAAACATGTGTAGGAAAGAGAATGAGAAAAAAAATAAATATTGGTCAAGCGGCAAGATTTGAAGGAAGACACCATAATCGAGACAAATTGATTTGAAGGACTCGGGTCGGACCTTTATAAATAATTGAAATCCAAGTCTGGCTCACGTATTTAATAAATTTTTTTCACTAAATTTTTTTAAATTTATTCAATAAAAAATAAGCATATTTTTAAAAATTTTCATATAAGCTTACATGATAAGATTGCTATATGAGTAATTCAATTAATTTAACATGACTCAAAATATATTTAACCTTAATTATTGTTAATTATCTTTAAATTTTATATAATAAAAATGTAACTAAATAGTTATTTAACATATTATATATATAAGCCGGGTCGGACGGGCTGACGTTGGGCTTCAAGACTAAAACCAAGCTCACAATCCATATATTACTCGGTTTATGGTGAGTTCGGGTCGAGCTGGGCCTTACTATTATTATTCTTGTCCAAACTTATCTCAAATAGTATGGAATCTGGTCAGACTCGCGGGCCACGGGTATTATTATGCCATGTCTAGGCACGAGTATGGTTTTCAATGAGAAATAGGAGGAACAGAGCTGGCGGGGCGATGGAAAAAAAATCAAGACGGCTGGAGGCTTCATTTTATTAGTGAAGATAAAAAAAAATGTGACGGGAAAAAATGAGTTCTTGAGTTAGAGTTTAGGTATGATAATGGGCTAATGGGTCAAAATATAATAGATTTGCAACTAACCCATTTGCTATGTGTTGGGAAAAAATGTTCAAATAATTATGAAGTCTAGTGGTGCTACCAGGTTAACACTATTTTGGGGTTCTACCAAAAATTTTAATCGGATAAAGTCAGAAAGTTTAAAATTTTTTAAGTTTGTAGTAAAAGAACTAGACCAAAAATTGGTATCCTTTGTAAATATATATAGCCATAAATCCAATAGTCGTGTATTTTTGGATAGAGCTGTGCCCAAAATTAAGACATGCATTTTTTTATACAAAAATTCATTTTTAGAAGAATTTTTCAAAGGGCACGTAGTTATCAGAGTAAATTTTTTTTGACATGGCCTATACTCTAGCCAAGCGCAGAAACCGTCAGTTCGAATTTATAGTTTTAATAAACTTAAACCTTATACGGAATGGACTCGTCGGTTTTGGTTAAGATTCTGACAAAGTTTTTACTTAGTTTCGGTTCAAACCTTAATATATGTTACATATTTAATTCTTTATAAATGTTAGATTTATACATTTGAGTTTTGATTCATGTTAACATTAATACATGTTATACAAATATATCAATACAAATATAATACTTAAACATTAAATTAATAATTAATTATTTTTACTAGGACTTAATTTAAAATAATTAAATAAAAGAAATTGAATTATATATATTTAAATAATTTTTTTAAAAAAAAAGTTAATTTGCCGGTTCGAACCACTGGTTCTACCCGGTTCTTCAGTTCATATTTTCATAAAATTAAACCTAAACCTTATTTGCCTTGAACCCGTCGGTTCCGGTTTCTATATGATTTGGTCTTGTTCTGATTTCAATTTTTTCCGGTTTGATTTGGCTTGATTCCCTTAGTTCTGGTTCTATTTGGCCATGTCTAGACAAGCGCTATACTCTAGTAACCCGCTAAGGGTTGCTGCCCTTCAATATGTCGTTGTTCCTGGACTCCGCTAGGGGTTGCTGCCCTTTGATCAAGAGCGTTGCCCGAACCTGCAATATAATTCGAATAAGTGTGTGCTCTGTAGTCTCTTGACTTATTCTATAAATGATTGATCAACTAAATGGTAAAATTACACTAAAAAGATTAACGCAATGTCATCAGTTTTGACTCTATGAAGGGTATATCCCCGTTTTGCCAACAAATAAGTTGATCGAGACCTTTTTTTGTACAACTAAAGACCTCTTTTAAAAATTGTTTCGGCGACCCTTTTTTCTAAGTCAACTCTTAAATTAATTACTACTATTTACTAACAAATGGTCAAAAATAAGTTTTGGCCACAAATAATTAGATTCCCTAATTACGGAACCATCCATTTGGACGCTGCCATTGATGGCGAGAATAGGGGATGAGGACCAAAAGGTATAGAGGTAAGAACCAATATTATGATTTGTCTTTTGCATTTTATTACAATTTGTGGCTTAAGTTAGTTAATAATTAAGTCGCCCTTATGATAAAGTTAAAAATTGATGCAGCATTAGTTATAGAAAGTTATTGTTAAATACTTTGAATCCTTTATAATACCACTTTAAAATTCGGGGAAGGATTCTTTAAAGTTGGAATTTTAATTTTAGAGTAAAGTTGGGCAAATCTCCACTCTAGATGAAGTTTTGATGGCTAAGATTAATTTGTCACAAAAAAATTCATGATACTTCTCTCTAAATTAAATTTAACGCTGCTAATTTCCTCTCTCCAATTTCTTTCAGCCCTCATCCTATCTCTGTCAAATACCAATTCTGATTTCAGCTCTTCGTTTCTCTAACCCATTTTCATTTTTGACCTAAAATTACGCATTCATTTTTAAAGGTAAATTTCACTAAGCTAATATACAGAAATCTCTCCGAACACTGAAGCTTTTGGCAAATTGGAACAGTTCAAATTCAATGAACAATTTGTAATACCTTATCAATGTATAATAGTTCAAATTTCTTCCATTGTTCCTACGTATTGCTATTTCTTCCATGAAAATGTAATTTTGTGCTTCTTTGGTCAAGAAGGGAATGAACTAAATTTTGGGAAGATCCGTAGGGAAATGCACGAATTGAACTAAAAGGTGGGCAAAGTGTTTTCTTCAAATTACCTTTTGAAATCAATGTGTAATTTTAAGTGAAAATTGAAAGCTGTCGAGAAAAAAAAGAAGAGCTGAAATCAAATCTGAAATTGGTAGAGAAAGGGAAAGCGAGAATTGAAAAGGGAACAGGAATGGTTAACGTCGTCAGATTTTAATTCGAGTAAAAACCCTTGAACTTTAGTGGTAAACAAATCTGAGCAGTTCAAATTTTATCTAAGGTGGAGATTCTACAAACTGTTATCTACAGTTAAAATCTTAACTTTAGAGAATCTTAACCCTTGAAATTCTTTTTGGATATTATTGTCCTAAAAAGTCGTATCATGAGTTTTTTAAAAAATAAAAGAGACACCACACTTTGCCAATAAATTCATTAGATTATGAATGTTGGATGCATGTATGTAAGATTCAATCTTGAAAAGCAGCCAGGCCGATTTGGTCAGAGAGTACGTCAAATGAAAAGAAATGCTATGATTTGTTTATTGGTTGAACTCTATAAATACTTGATCCAGAGAAGGAGCATCCTCTCCAAGTTTTTATGAAAATGAGTACTCAAACTACTATTCCTCTTCTCACCCCTTACAAAATGGGCACTTTCACTCTTTCTCATAGGTACACGTTGACTTCCAATCTTATATTAGTGTTTTTTTATTTAAGTTGCAACTAACACAAGTCTGTTAAACTGTCTGATGTTTCAGACCCGACAAAGGTCGTACGGGTATGTTCCACAGCCACATGCCGTATTGTATTACTCCCAAAGAGCCACAAAAGGAGGCCTTCTTATTTCTGAAGGCACTGGGGTCTCCGAGACTGCTCAAGGCTTTACGGATTCTCCGGGTATCTGGACAAAGCAACAAATCGAGGCTTGGAAACCCATTGTCGATGCCGTTCATGCCAAAGGCGCCTTTTTCTTCTGTCAAATTGCCCATGTTGGCCGTGCTTCCTCTTCAGGTTTTCAGCCAAATGGGCAGGCCCCTATCTCGTCCACCGACAAGGCATTACAAAACAAGATCGATGCAGCACAATTCGCACCTCCAAGACGCCTAAGAACCGATGAAATTCCTCTAATTGTGAATGATTTCAGGATTTCTGCAAGAAATGCCATGGAAGCAGGTACCCTTCATTTCTTTTATATTTTTTTGGCCACTCGGGCATATTTATTCATTGCAATCCTTACAGGATTCGATGGAGTAGAGATCCATGGAGCACATGGTTTCCTGGTGGATCAATTTATGAAGGATGGAATAAACGACCGAACACATGGATATGGTGGATCTTTGGAGAACAGATGTCGTTTTGCTTTGGAAATAGTTGAAGCTGTAGTGAACGAGATAGGCGCAGGTAAAGTAGGGATCAAATTATCGCCTTTTGATCAGTATATGGAATCGGCAGACTCAAATACATTGGCACTAGGACTTCACATGGCCAAATCCTTGAACAAGTACAAAATTCTGTATTGCCACGTGGTTGAAACAAGAGTAAAAACGGGTATAGAAACAATGGAAAACCATGAGAGTCTCATGCCTATGAGGAAAGCTTTTGGAGGCACATTTCTTGCTGTTGGGGGATATGACAAGCAAGATGGGAACCGAGCAGTGGCAGAAGACCGTGCTGACCTTATTGGATATGGTCGTCACTTCTTGGCGAATCCCGACTTACCCAAATGGTTTGAGCTTGATGCTCCTCTCAACAAATATCACAGAGAAACTTTCTACACTTCTGATCCTGTCATTGGTTATACTGATTATCCTTTTCTTGAAAACACTTCACAACTTTCATAATAATATATGGAAGGGGCAAAGGACTCGACCTCTCCGCGTTTTGTCAACCTCTTACTTGCCTAATGTCTTTTTAAAACCACACTATGTTGGTTCTATTGTGTTCAGTTTAGATTGTAGCTTGTAATCCAAATATCTACGGCCCATTTGTATGTTATTCCTAAAAGCAATCGCATGGCCAAATTGATTTTGTAGAAATGGAAGAGATATGAGACTATTACATTTGTTGATGCAGTTATTTGCTCGTGTAGCCTATATGAATTCATATAACTCAATATAGTTATCTTTTGAATGCTTCCAAAAGTACGAACACAGAACACTACATTAAAGATGGACTCTTGCAATCATGAAACCAGAGTGTTGCCACAAAAGCATTTGTTATTCAAGCCTCTAGCAACTCATTAATTTAAATGTTGCAATAGACGCATGAAACTTAATTTTGACTTTGAGGAAACGATGTCAATTGGGTAGGTATTGGGCGGAATGAGTATAAAAATATCTCTGATACATTACATTGGGATTTCCTGAAACCACAAAGGAAAATATTGGGCGCGGGATAAGGATTACATAAAACTCACTGACGTCGCGCCATTGGCATCCCTACTTTTGAGGCAACGTTTTGCACCCCTATCTGTAATGTTGTTAGAGCTAAGTACTAAAATATGGTATAGAAAGAACAGTGTTTTTGGAAAGTTGGATGAAAGTTACAAGTTCCATGAAAAGTTGTATATTGGGCACAAAAAGGTATAAGAAAGTTATATCTTGTATGGAAAGTACTCAGGAGAAGTTAGTTAAAAACAATGAAAAAGTAATGGGAAGGTTTTAGGTTGATGAAAAGTAATTGAAATTATAGAGAAATGTTATAGGTTCTTTCAGAAATTATTGAAATGTATCGAAAAAGTATAGGAAAGTCATAGGAAATTGATATGATGTATAAAAGATCATTGAAAAGGTATAGCATAACTGTAAGAAAGTTATAGCAAAGTTACATGTTAAATGATACTAATAGATATGTACAGGAAAATTATGGGTTGGATGATGAAAATGTATAGAAAATATATGATTAAATGATATATATTATTTGCTCGAAATCAAATCTATTTCCGGAAAGGAACATGTACAGGATACACTAATTTAGAAGACCTACTATTTCACTTTTTTACATTCTGATAGCTTAGCCTTAAATATGAGCTCATGCCAGTGGAGATAATTAAATGAAGGTAATAAAAGAAATTAAGTTGACCATCCAATTTGATTAAAAAGATATTAAAAATTCAAATCTGAGGCCAGGAAAACAACATGAATGATTTTATAAGATAGACATGTGAATTTTGGGTTAAGGTGACTTTGTTTGAAATGTTTGCTTATTTCTGTATTTGAATGAGTGGTCTTCATCATTCAATTCAATTGTGAAAGGGAAATTGTATGAGGTACTCTCTCTTATAAAATATTATTAGTTTTGTATAAAACTCCTAATTATTCTTGCTTATGTCACTTTTTAACTTTTTATTTATGTTTTTACTATTTTTTTGTCTTTTTCTGTCTCCCCTTCCTTCCATGCGCCTCTTCCTTCTCCCTCCCCAAGATGTCACTATCAACATTCTCTTTCTTCATTAATTTCGATTTTCGAAACTTAAAATCATTATATCACTCGAACCGTTGATTTTTTGGACTCGATTCTTTATATTTTTTTGTTCGTTTTATTTTTTATCTTTAAAACAAGATCCATAATGACAGAATTTTGACGAAAAAAAATTCAAAAAAAAATTCAAATTATAGATTTTTTTATAATGATCTATAATGTTATGAAAATTATCTATAATGATCTATAATATTATAGAAATGATCTATAATGATTTATACTATAAAAATTTTATATGATGTCGTATAGGTTACAAAATGACATTATAGATAGTTATAAATCATTATAGGTATACAAAATGTCATTATAGATCATTATAAGTTCGCAAAATGGCATTATAGATCGTTATAGATCGTTAAAGGTTTACAAAATGGCATTATAGATCGTTATAGATCGTTAAAGGTTTACAAAATGGCATTATAGATCATTAAAGGTTCGTAAAATGACATTATAGATCGTTTTAGATTTACAAAAACGACATTTAGATCATTGTAGATTTACAAAATGACATTATAGATAATTATAGGTCATTATAGGTTTTCAAAATAACATTATAGATCATTATATGTTCACAAAATGAAATTAAATGACATTATAGATCATTATAGATTCGTAAAATGACATTATAGATCATTATAGATTTGCAAAATAACTATAATCATTAAATAGGAAAAAATACCAAACACTCATTTAAATGTTGAGAAATTGATCAAGAAATGTTTGAGTGGAAAGAGAAGCCGACGATGTTAAGTACTTTCAAGATCTATAACATATGATAAGCAAATCCAAAAAGGCAATATCGTAAATACATAAATATCTTATGTCGGTTTACTCTATTTTCACATACTTCATTGCATCTTCAAGCTAGTAACGACAAACGAGTTGCGACTCGTTTCTACAGCTCTGAATTCCGAGTCAACTCACACTACCCCTTCTTCCCCAATCATTACATTCCGCCGATCTCTCATCTGTGTATCCCACCGAAATTCCAATGCTCACATCCGGAGAGATCTCGGCTTCATTCCGGCGCCGGTTTTCGCGTCGACCAAGGAGAAATAGGGATAGATATGGAGAGAGAGGGCGTTTATAGGCGGAGGCTACGGGCTTCCACGGAGGGCGTTAAGAAGTGAAAGTTTCGACGGCGACGGGGTTGAAAGCTTCAGATCTGGAGTGTTCTGATCCGATGACGGAGTTGAAAGCTTCGACGGTGACGGCGAGATCGGCGGAGGGGCGGAGACGGCAGCGGAAGTGGTGGTCGGCGGCGATGGCGGCGAAAGGTTGGTCGGCGGTGATGCTTTTGTCTGTGGAAAATGGGAAATGGGTGTTTTGTAGGATTTGTAAAATTTTGTTCTTAACCCAGCGTAAATTCAAAATTTAAGAAAGTTGAAGAATAGTATGGGATCAAAATATAATTAGCTTTGTATGTAAATGATTGTTTATTTCATTATAAAATGAATAAAGTAATCTTTACTTTGTTCAAATAAAGTAAAAGAATAAAGATAACATGCACTATAATTTTAACATGTTATAAAATTACCAAGAAATGCATGTATGTATAATATTAGTTTACTTGAAATATCTCATTAGATTCGCCTTAATTTCGGTCATTCTGCCAACCGTGTTTTTGTATTTGAAAAAGTGCAACAAATATATGTTATTTTCAACCGATGTCGCATAATCATAAAATGGGTCAACTGTATACACTAATCTTACACTATTCAGATTTGTACATAAAATCAAATCAACCTGTCAATCGTAAGACTAGGAGGTCATGGAATAGCTAATTGTGGAACGTTGAATGCTAAATTCTTTGAGTGCTTTACCATTATAGAAGTTTTACTATATATTCTATCTTTTAAAATATTACTTCTTCCATTTTTTAATAAATGTAATAGTTAACAAGATCATCAATCCAAAACAGCATTAAAAAGCCTCATGAAAATACTAATATACCCCTAAAATATGTATTATTAATACATTGAAAATTGAAAAATGTTAATTTTATAGGGACAAAGTAGGAAAGCGTGTATTATCAATGCATTGAAAATTGAAAATGACATTTAATAAAAAAACAAACACATACAAAGAAAAATGACACTTATTAAACGTAGGAATTATTAAGTTTATATCAAACTCCTACTTATTACTATTAAGTTTACATCAAACTCCTACTTATTTATGTTTTTACTCTCTTTTTTGTCCTTTTCATCATCCTTCTTCTCTCTCTTCAGATGTAAATATCAGCCTTATCTCTCTTCATTAATTTTGATTTTCGAACTTAAAATTGCTATATCTCTCAAATCATTGATTTTTTGGATTCGGTTCGTTAGAATATTTTGTTCGTCTTATTTTTATCTTTAAAACAAGATCTATGGTGACATACTTTTGACGAAAAAAATCGAATTATAGACTTTTTCTATAATGATCTATAAGCTTATAGATTTTATCTATAATGATCTATAATGTTCTAGGAATGATCTATAAGGTTATAGATTTTATCTATAATTATCTATAATGTTATAGAAATTATCTATAATTATCTGTAATGTTATAAATTTTATCTATAATAATCTATAATGTCGTAACTTTCGAATTATAGATTTTTCGTATAATGATATAGATTTTATCTATAATGATCTATAATGTCATAAATTTTATCTATAATGATCTATAATACTATAGAAATGATCTATAATGATCTATAATGTTTGTAAAATGATCACTATGGGGCAACTATTTGCCATCTCATTCCATATTAACAAAATAACATTTTGAAATGAAAAGTCATCCCATTACACTGATATGATCTCTAATGGCATAAAACTCCAAACAATCAGCCATCTTTACAACAGAAATGAAGGCAAAAACCGAAACGAAATGGGTAAAACGCAAGAAAGGGAGCAGGTGATGGGATCTGGTTCCGGTTCGTTTTTCCGACGTTCTGAGAAACGGTGGCGGGCGATGGCGAGATTAGATGGTAGAGCCGGCTACAGCGACGAGAATTTGTGGTGGGCGGATCTCAGGTGACAGGAATTTGTGGGTGATAGATCTATGGGCGGATCTCGCCTAAACTTTCTGCTCCAATGACGGCGGGACGACGTTGACGGCGTTGATATCTGGGACTGGTGGTAATTGACGGGAAAAATAGAGATACAGCGGCAATGATTCAAGCGATGATGGCGGTTCAAGATCTGGCAGCATAAGACGGCGGCGGATAGTGACGGGAAAAGCGACGATGACGGGTGTTGGATCAGCTTCGTTGATGAAAGCAGCTCATTGAGGAAGGAGCACGCTGATGGACATTGGTGAAGACAACTCACTGACGAGGGAGCTTATTGATGGACTTGGTGAAGGTAGCTCACTGACAAAGTAGCTCGCTAATGGATCTGTTCGCTGGTGAAGGCAACTCGCTGAAAGAGTTCACTGATGGACGCGCTCGCTGATGGATTTCGCTCTGACAATCACTGAGAAATCAAGTATATCAGCATGGAAATCAAATATACTGAAGTCGCTCTCGCTGAAGTTCTCCCACGTGGAGCATTAAATGCAAAATAGCTTTCTCTTATTGACAGCTATTATCTTCCGACAAAAATGGGGCGCATTTAATGCGATCTGACAGAGAGAGGACGCGTAAAGCAAAAAGAGGAATGACGCATCTGACAACTGAAAAAGCGCATTACCTACTTCCATGAAAGCAGGCAACCTTGGGAAATGCTGCACCAATTAAAATCCAACAACTCAAGGTCAAAGCTTCAAAATTCAAAGGATTGTAGAAGAGACCATTCTTCAAAGTCTTAATTCGGTTCAAAAGTATTTGTTGTGAGGAAACGGGAAAATTGATTAATCTCAGATTAGCAAATTTGAACGTTAAGGTTGCAACGGCTATATTTTGAATCTGTGTATAAAAGGAGAGAAGGTCGAAGAAGATAAGAAGACGAGAATTCCTTTCAAAGAGAAAGAAACTCGGTAGAAGACCACTTCTCGTCAAGCTCTCATCAAACCAGAAAATACTTAGAGAGAGAAAGAGAGTTAGAACAATTGATTTGTAAATCTGTTGTAAAAGCTTCTTCAC
>CAOJBJ010104399.1:0-12310 GCA_948291685.1 Euphorbia celastroides
AGGCAACAAAGAACAGTCTTGTTGCAGGGAAAAGCTATGGAGCTAAGCATTTTGTGTTGCTTTCTGCAATCTGTGTGCAAAAGCCGTTACTCGAGTTTCAGCGGGCCAAGCTGAAATTCGAGGGCGAATTGATCCAACAAGTCGAAGAACACAACGGGTTGAGCTATAGCATTGTTAGGCCAACCGCCTTTTTCAAGAGCTTAGGGGGGCAAGTCGAGTTGGTCAAAGAGGGGAAACCGTATGTGATGTTTGGGGATGGGAAGTTGTGTGCTTGTAAGCCGATTAGCGAGCAGGATTTAGCCTCTTTTATAGCCGATTGTGTGTTGAGTGAGGATAAAATTAACCAAATTTTACCCATTGGAGGACCCGGAAAGGCCTTGACCCCGTTGGAGCAAGGGGAGATGTTGTTTAGGTTAGCAGGGAAAGAACCGAAGTTCATAAAAGTGCCCATTGGAGTGATGGATTTCGCCATTGGGGTGCTCGATTGTTTGGTTAAGATCTTTCCTTCAATGGAGGATGCTGCTGAATTCGGGAAAATTGGGAGGTATTATGCAGCTGAGAGTATGCTTGTTTGGGATCCCGAAAAGGGGGAATATGATGCGGAGAAAACCCTGAGCTATGGGACCGATACATTGGAGCAGTTTTTTGAGAGAGTGTTGAGGGAAGGAATGGCGGGCCAAGAATTAGGCGAACAAACGATATTTTAATGGTTGAAATCGAATATAGTTAATGTACATTCGGGTGCAAAATAGAGCCAGCCAGTTTTGTATTGTTATGTCCTTGGATTTGAAGGCGTGAAGTGTGCTGAACTTGGATCTAATGAAAGTCGGGTTCTTTTTTCGGTTTTGTAGTTATAATTCGAACATGTTCTGATCGTTTTCAACTGGGTCTGAATGGTTCAATTTGGATAATTGGATTTGATTGAAGAATTAAACAAGTTCTAGGACTTTATCGTGAATTTGAAGATTTAATGGAGTTAAATGCAATTAATATTTTCCATAAGGACCAAAAAGAAATCTTTCCAAGTTGAGGATATATGGTCTTTTGCATTTTTCTCAATCTAGTGATCTCTCTTTCAAACTCGTTTTTAATCTTTTTCTTCCAAAATTATGAAGTTATCTAAAATATATTATCGGATTAGGAAGCACGGAAAATGACATGAAACGGAAAAGAAAATTGATACTAGGAAACACTATTTCTTAAAGAATATAGGCTAGGATACTAGGGAGAGATGTGTCAAGGGTCGTTTTCCGACACCGACACGAAACACGGAAACAGAAGTGTTTAGGAGTTTCCATGCTTCCTAGTTATCGGACACACCGTGATTTAGTCATCGAATTTGTATCCGATTTATGAAGTTCAAATCGGATAATGTGAAACACCCTAAGGAAACGGTAGTATTTAAGAGTTTCCATACTTCTCAGTTATCTGACACACTATGATTTATCATTGAATTTGCATCCGATTTATGAACTTCAAATCAGTCAATGTGAAATACCCTTTTTGCAAAAACAGTGAAAAGAATATAACTCGTGTTCCAAAAGATAACCCAAAAATAACCAAATTTAGTCAAGCAGAGATGACAATTTTCAATTTTTTTTTTCAACTCACAACTTACAAACAAATCCTTAACAACATATACAAACCATAAAAGAATACTAACTTCACAATCAAACTACGAATCTCCAAAGAACAAACGAACACGAAACTCGGGGATTCTATTTGCTAACCCGACTATAAAGCGAAACCACAGAGAGAATCACAAGGACAACAAGAAGAACAGAACCGAACAAAGAGATAGCAAGCGAGCTTCCGATTTGTCTGCAAAATTTATCATAACGGTTGCAAATTTTCATCCAACTGGTGTGATCGTTCCCCTTGAGTCCAATGTATGCTACTCCGGCTCCTGCCCCGGTTTCCGATGCCAATATTCCCAACATCAACTGCATTGCCGGTTCGATTTTTTTAGTTTCGGGTAAAAACGAATTTAATGACATATTTAATAGGAGAAAAAAACAGAGATTACCAAATCGAAAATTGCGTAGTAGAGCAAGAACTTTGTTGCGTGAACCGGCTTAGAAATAACTCCAAGGGAGGTTAAGGTTGTGATTATACTGTATAGGCAAGACACTGATAATGCTGCAACCGAGTATCTGAAAAAAGAAAAGAAATTTTTTTGTAACATAATTTTTAATTGATTAACAATGAAAACTTAAACAACATAATAAAGCTATATCAACAAAATCAAAGTTTATTTTTTGCCCTTTAATTGTGTTTCTATAATGTTGGATTTTTTTTTAGTGTACGCTTCTTATTTTGACTTTTCTTTTTTATTTAGTAGTTGTAAACTATTTCTTTGAATTCTCACGCAATTATGCTACAGATGTTTTCCTTTTAAATCATTGCTATAATCTGGTTACTGGTATAGTTATTCTAGTTTAAAAGAAAATTTATCTTTCTTAGTTCAAAGGGCATTTTTTTTTATAAAAACTAAGATATTAGCTACATACTTAAAATTATCTTTCTTGGTTCATTTGGTTCTCATCAATCAATTTATTGATGAAAAAGTATTCATTCTAGAAAGAAGAAATAGATAAATTAATGACAACCAAATCACTAATCCATTCCTACCTCATAATTTAAGATAAATATAATAACAATAGCAATCAGATAAAAAAAATATAGAAATGAAATTAATTGCAGGGTCCATAATTTTGAACTTTACATCTGCATTTTGACAAATTATTCACAGTGACATAAGTCTGTTTATTTTATTGTCATTGAAAAATTCCAAGTATCTTGCCCAATTTCATATCATTAATTTCATAATTTTGACAATTAAACTTGTACTTACTATTTAAATTGCATGTTTATTACTTATGCAGTATGATTGAACTAATACTATTGATTACCAAAACTTTATGGTTTGGTTACTTTAATTTATCTGGTCAACAACTAGAATTGAGGAAAAATTAAATAATCAAGCATTGAAGAAAGTATTAATGATATTTCAAACTCAACTACTTATAGCTTAACTTGATATCCTTCAACTCTAATTTAAGATTTAAACTACTATTAAACTTGACTAAGCATTTATTTGCCTTAATTATTATTAATAAATGTTACAGTTAGTATTAGCTGTTGCATATAACTATTAGCTATCTCCAATAGCTTTATTCTTAAAATTTCTTAAAACAACGGTAACCAAAACTTACGAAAGGTTGTCTGATACTCGAACGGTGAAAAAAGTAGCTATTACAAGAGTAGTCAAACACCCACTAGATTCATCATACACTCCTTATATGTTCAAAATTCTTGCTCGGTTGTCGATTTCAATAACATCAGAATTAATTTAGTTGGGATGTCTGAAAAAACATACCGAATAATAAAAATGATAGATAAGAAGACTCACATGAAGGCTGGAGAATCGGTAAACTTGGCTTCATTAGGATACAGACCAGGCAAGCCAAAGACCGGAATTAGTTTGGTTTGCTTAGCAGTTACCATAAGTATAAGAGCAGTCAAACTGGCTGCAAACAACAACACCCTTAGTGCCACATCCATAACAAAATAGTTTACAGGCCGCCCGGTTTCATTCAGCGGCGCTTCCGATTTGGCGGCTTCCGATGCCATTGTATCCAATCGTATAGAAATTGCCAATAATGGTATATAGTCTCAATAAGTTGAAAGGCGAATTGGTAGTGGGAGTTGGTTTATTAGTGAATATATAGGGGAAATTAGGCTGATTTTCTTCCTAAAGATAATGGCAACAACTCATTGTTATAATATTTAAATTTTTTTGGAGTTTCCTGCACGTTATTGGTTTAAATAATGACTTATTATTTATTTTGTTACAGTATGAATTCACATTTCTCTAGTTGAAATGTTCACATTTTGTGGGAGGTGATAATATTATAAGTTGCTATTCATATGTGCCTAAGATTCAATTTTCAAGTTGAATGGTTGGTATATGTCACTCTTACTTCACATTTTACAAAGCAAATTTTATTTAATTAGTTTATTTTATTACCATTAGATCAAGATATCATCTATTCATTCAGTGGTGACGGAAGTTAAGTATTTTAACTAAAATAAACTTATATATTATATTCGCTCCAAGTTCAAGAAACACTCATGTACAAGGAAGTGTCAAAAATAATATTATAAGCTACTATCTATTAGATATTAATAGTTAAACTAATCTTTTTGTTACATCACACTTTTCATAGCTATGTTGCAAAATAGTTGTTCAGCGACTTGGAGACGCGTTTCATTTTACGAAAAAATCCATTCTTCATTTCTATTAAAAGCGCAAATTAGTTATGAGAGTTCAAAAAACTCAAAACATCCAAAATTTTGGAGTGTATTTCTACTAAAAGCATTACTCTAGTAACATGTTGCTAGCTAAAACGTGCAAACTAACTATTTTAAGTACCTCATTCAGACGCACAATATCAAGCTAACGCTATCATGGTTTTCGGAATTAAAAGAAAAAAATTTGATACGTCAACGTTATTTAATGAGCAATTTACTCCGAACTTTTATGTAAAACTTTAAGATATAATAAAAAATACATATAGTTCAAAAAGCAATTGAAATGGAAATTTTTGTTTTTGAATTGGTCAAAAGTTAGATATGTATTTGGATAATAAGGGTGTGGAAACTAGGTGTGTAAAGGAAATTTGTTGGGAAATGAACGGACAAATAATATATGACATGTTGTTATGTGTTCATATCAATTCCAATCTTGTTTTTTATTAAAAAAATCCAATTTGTTTTTACTTGCACGAAGAAAGTTCTGCCTAAATAATTGCGGCTACTATTTTTTAAAGAATAGAAAAATTGGTGCAAACTCTTGTTTTCATTATATTGTTTTTAGCTACCCGTTAACAAAAAGTTATAACAACATTAAGTGAACATTTGTATATTTATTTATGTTGCTACTTAATTTATTTTATCAATTTTTTGTAAATCATTTTTTTTTTTGTATAAAACAATGGCAAATGTATTATCAATTTCGACCTATTTGTGTATAGGTCAAAGCTGGCGAGAAAATGAAATATGATTTGAGTGATTTAAATTTAATTTAATTCTGTAATTCCCAGTTATGAATGAAATTGAATTGCACTAAAAAAACCCTGTTATCTTTCATTTTTCAAGCAAAAGTGTTGTAGATCTTAATCCATATGAATATGAGATATAAGTAGCCTAATATCAACAATTAGAGCTTTCGCTTTTTTATCCTTTTCACAAATTTCTGCCAATATTATTAATAGAGTTGTTATAGTGTACATGCATTATTATCACATAAATGAGAAAAGGCTTAATGCATCCGAACCTCCTGAATTTGTTTATTTTTTGTCCGATCACCCTGAATTTTTAATAGTTTCTCTCACTCCCTGAATTTTTTAAAAGTTTCTTTCGCCCCTTTCAAAAACTTTCAAAAGATTTTCTCATCCCTTTATGTGCCACATGTCAACTTTTTAATTGGATGACATATTTGAAAAATCAAATCAATCAGAAGTCGACATGTGGCACCTAAGGGGGTGAGAGAAACTTTTGAAAGTTTTTAAAGTGGACGACGGAAACTTTTAAAAAATTCAGGGGGCAAGAGAAACTATTAAAAATTCAGGAGAGCCAGACGATGCATTTTACCATGACAAATCAGTAATAAAACTTATATATAGCACAAATGCACAATAATATAATGGACAACGTGTATATAATAAGAATCAAATGAAATGTTGTATTTCCAATAGTCTTTTAAATTTTGTCTCTTGAAAAAAATTGAATCTTTTCACCTTCTATTTTATTGAAATTAAATACCAATCATTCCCTTGTAGTCTTATAATGGTTGAAAAAAGGTTACTTTATTCCTAAACACAAAACACACTTGGATATTTTTTTGTCAAACTAATAATCTTTTTCTTCTAATTAATTATAAATTAATCAAAAGAAATTTCGAGAGAGAGTTTTATGTCCTATTGATGATAGGACTGATTACCAATCTCATATATTATATCTACACGTCAGATTACATCAAAGCTTATCCTTTTATTTCTGTATTAATTTTCTTTCTTGGCTTAAACTTAATTCTATTATTTAAATAATATTCAATTAGGTTTATCAAAATCTGAAAGCTAAAAAATTTTGGCTTTTATGTTTTCAGATATTTAAAATATAAGGTTATCCTCAATAATTTGAAACCACAATTTCTAATTAATGTAAAATATCTTATTTTTTGTGAATAATATATACTTGTAGAATTAAAACTGAAATGTAGGATGCTGATGCGTGAGACAAATAGGATGGTCCCTTTTAAAATTCAATTGAAGAAAGAATTTAAATTTGTAAAGATATTGAGAAAACATCAAACCATACATATGCATTTATTGATATATTAAACTTGATAGTACTGATAGATTGTTGCATCAAGTTTTGTAAGTACGTATAGTTAATCAATTAATTTCGGAAGGTGACCGAAAAAACTGCATCTTTTCTGATAGGAAGAAAATTTCGTTTTTTAAAAAATTCACTTTATCCTTTTTATTATTGTTCTTCATTTGTCCAATTAGATGATGAATACATTTTCACAAATTTTTTCTTTATTTGCCCAACTATTAATTAGAATAAAGTTCTTAATTCGATGTAGGTACATCTCCATATATGTGAAGGTGTTAGATTTTGAGTTCAACATTCGATCTCTTAAAAATTAATTTTTAATTGTAAAAAAAGATAATACGAAATATTTTTTATTAACTTGTTGAAATCATAAAATCCGAAAAGTTATTAAAATATCTATGGTTTGTTTTTCAAAAAGTAGCTAGAATATTACATTTTCATAACGATGGTATAAACGGATTAAGTATAGCCAACGACAATGTGCAAATAGTATTTACATTGTACAAATAAGACCACTATAAAAAACACCATGTCATTAATGATTTGGTTTAATTTAGTTTATTAATTACTCCCTTCATTCCATAATAAGTGACTCTTTAGCCTTTTTTGTTTGTTCCATTTTAAGTGACTCTTTACATTTTCAATGCATTTTTTTATTATTAGTCTCTAAATTGCCTTTGCATTAATTATGTGAGATGTTGTGTGTTGATGAAATTATGTGTTAGTAATTAAGAAGAGATTGATTTTAATATAAAAAAGCTAAGGAATAAATTAGTCATTTCAATAGTGTAATTAATGTTTTATTGGTATTGATAAAAATTCTAAAGAGTCACTTATTTTGGAATGGATGTAGTACAATAATCTCGAACGAGACTTTATAAAAGATATGTATCAATGTCATTAATTTGTGAGTTGAAATTCAAAGAAATTAATTGCATAGCAAGAAAGCATAGGTATTTAAATTCTTGGATAAAATTAAAATAAATGGTCAAAACCTAATTGCATACTCTAACCAAATTATTTATATTTAATATAAAATTCGAGTCAAGGAATAAGTTTTGTACAAAACAAACCAAGAAAATGATGACCATGACTTAGTCATAACACATAAGAAAAATTTTCGTTTTATCCTTTAATTTACATTGGCCTGTTATGCAAAGTAGAAAATACATTGAATGTTATTAATTAAATGTTATTTAATTAGACGTTGAAAATATTCAATGATCCTATTTTTCTTAAAAAAAAAGAAAATAGTCAATGGTTATCTTCTCTTTTTCTCCTGCAAATAATAGTTCTATAATTGTTTGATTAAGAATTTCAGCATAAAATTAGTAAGCAAAAGTAAAATGATGTCAGCAAGTAATCTGTAACTAGAACTAATGGTTACTATTAGTTAGGGATATATTGATTGAACTCGTAAATTCAATTTGAATTTAGAATACATGCTGACCTGAGCAAAGATATCATGTAAATAGAACAAAATATCCCTAACCTCAAAGAAATATAATTTCACCATAATGGAAACTATGAAAAAGTTTGTCGCAAAAGCAAGAAGACAAGCTTAAATAATAAAAAATAAGTATAATGATGCACTCGATAAATATTTTATTCTCAGCAAGCATCTTTGAGGATCCACAATCATAAGAACTCATACCATGATATCACTTGGATTTGCAAATATTGAGCAATCATGTTTAAGAGAGATAACTCTTATTGATTAAATATAGTTTAATTTGAAACACCTTTCATATATTAAAAATCCAATCTTTTCAAGGTTTTTTAATTATTTTGAAAAAGACTCGATTTCAAATATGAAAGATTCATAAGTATATTTTCTGAAAAAAAAGAAGTACAACTAAATTGTGAAACAATCAGGATAATAGATATGTATAGCGTTTTTCAAAAAATACATATGTATAGCAATAACATATAGTTGAACAATCTAATAACATGGTTGAAAATTAAACGGTAATTAGTGTTAATTATTAACAATAAAATGAACGAAAACGCAATAAAAGTAAAATAAGAGCGGATAGGAGAAACCGTAATTCTCTGTGGTAGGGAGACTTTTTTAGATGGGTGTAGGTTATAGTTAATGAGAAAAAGAAAAGAGAAGATAAATTTCTTTAACTATGGTCTTCTAGAAGTTTAAAATGAACAAGTGAGAAAAGCAAAGAAAAAGTTGAGGATAAATATGGATACCAAATTACCAACATTCATATATCCAAACCGTTGAAAGTTGACTAATTACATGCAATAAATTCGACTAGAGATAAAAGATGAAATTAGTCTTATTTTGAATATCTCTCTCCAATTTCATAAAAATATGAAACCATTTTACGGCCTTTCAAAATGCTTTAGTTTTGACTTCTCATATATTTTTTTAAAAAATCATATATATTCACATATAAAAACACAACTTGTATTTATATACGTGTCTTTATTGATTATTTGTATAATAATAAAAAACAGAAGTATCATGTGTATTAAAGATAACAATTTGTAAAGTTTGGCAAGTGAAATAGATTGTTGTTTTGATAACTTTGAAATTCTAACATTGTTTTTTTTTTAAAAAAATGATATATTAAAGAAGAAGATGAGTAACACAATTAGAAGGTTCAGACAACCACTCCCCTATTACCTCATTGAAAAAAAACAGCTTTCTCAATGTTATGACCTAATTCATTAGCGTCTCTCAACACATGACTAAAAACAACCGATGAAAGAGAGAATGTCAACAACCTACAATCCGATACTAAAGAAGCAAAATAAGAATAGCCATGCCCATATTCTGTTAAGGCCTTAAACAAGACTAAATTATCTGATTCAAATACCACATGTTGGTAACCAAGATGTTTGAGCCAAGAAAGAGCCTCTCTAACTGAAAGAGCTTCTGCATCAAGCACGGTAATATGTTGGGACAACCTCCCAGCTTGGGACAACTTACCACCCGCATTTCGAACAATCAAGTCATAGGATAGCGAAGTACCATCATGAAAGATTACATTTAACAAAGGGAATATGAGGTGGCTCCCAAGATGAAACTGCCATGGCAAGATGAGGGACAATAGCATCTGCCCGAGACCCACCTGCATCAACTCGAACTCTTGCCTGAACCTGTCCTTGACCTTGCAAACCAGTCCCCACAGTTGAACTGGGCCAAATCTGCCTGCCTAATTGCCTCCATCTGACTCCAAGCAGCCTTGGCCATTCGAACAATCGACGAGAATACCAGACTTGCTTATTCCTAGCAAACCATAAAGCCCATAGCAAGTAAGAAACCCGATACAAAGACATGTCAGGCAAAGCACTAAACCAATGCTCAATAATATGCACCATAGACACAGAAAAAGGTATATGGATATTATGATCAAAATTCGCCCAAACCCGACGAGCAAAAGTGCATTCGAAAAAGACATGGGCAACTAACTCTATACCCAAAATGACAAGTCAGACAAGTAGCATTCTCAATCACTCTTTGATGTAGCAAATTGCTACGAACCGGGAGGACATTAGACACAACTCGCTAAAGGAGATTTCTAATTTTTAACGGTATTCAAAGGTTCCACAGCCTATTCCACTGAAATATCAAAGAAGGCAAAGCAAGAATTCGAGACAGACGATAAAATTCGATATGCACTCTTCACTGAGAACTTCCCATTTGCCTCAAAAGGCCAATAATGGCTATCAGACAACCCGCACCTGTGGTAATGGAGTTCGTAAAATAGCATGTGCCTCCAAAGGAGGAAAAATAGAATTAATCAAATCCATATTCAAATTATTGTTATGAATGAGCATTTCAACCTTCTGACCAGCCAAAATCGCATCATTATTTCCTTTCACAGCACTTCTTTCCTTCCCAAACACCCAAGCATCCTTTGTAATTTGAATAAAAGAACCATTCCCAACCTTCCACCTAATATGATCACGAAAGAAAGGCAAAGCCGAATGAATGCTTCTCCAAATATAGCTAGGATTATTAGATAATTCTACCTCCAAAACCCGAGCATTTTTTAAATACCGGGCACCAGAAACTTGACTAGCTAAAGAATCGGGAAAGACAAGAAAACGCCACGATTGTTTAGTTAGCAGAGCCGTGTCGAAATCCATAATGTTACAAAAGTCCATTCCACCGAACTTTTTAGGCCTATACAAAAGATCCCACTGTTGCCAATGAATACCTCTTCTGTCGCCATTATTCGATGCCCACCAAAAAGAATTGAGCAACTTATGTATAGATTCACACAAAGAAACTAGCAAACGAAACAGAAACATAAGATGGAATAGACTTAAGAACAGATTTGATAAGAATCTCTCTACCCCCCAACTCAGGAATTTAAAGTTACAACTTTAACATGCTACAAGTAAATATTTGTAACATCTCATAATATGGATTGAAGGGAACTCAATTTTGTATAATCAATTCCTAAAATCTGCAATACCATTTGCACAGGGAAAGCGGTTAACCTGTCAACATGGAAGTCAATTTCGGGGCAGAGTTTATGGCCTTATAAGGACTATATCGGTTGAAAAGTGTAATCTACTAGAAAAACTTGCTAGAATCAATGTAACTACTAAATTTAAGTTGATTGGAAATAAAGGGTACCTTCAGCTTCAATGGAGGAAAATCAGCTTCAGTGAAAAAAACTTGCTAGAATCAATGTAACTACTAAAGTGTCTAACATAAACACTTTACCATTCAGAATTGAGAATATCTGTGAAAAAAACTTGAGAATCAAGAACTATAAGACCAACTGAATATTATTAACAACATTGATAAACATAAGACAATACTTTACAAATGATGCAGTCCTAATTATTCCAATACAACAGATATCCTCTTTGTTCAAAACATACCAAAATAGGAAAACAAGGGCAGCTAGCAGCAAAAAAATACAAGCAAAGCTCAAACAGAACAAAATCGAAAGATATACAGGCTTAACCAACCAAATAAGCAAAGAGACAAAACTGAAAATAACTAAGGATTATAATTGTATGACCTACCTCATGGTCCTCATCATTAATGTATATAACACAAGACAGCTCCCGCAAAGATAACTAATAGTTCCTCTAACTCCTTAATTTAAAAAAGCACAGTAACTGTGCAGATAAACGAGGATAATAGTGAGTACCATAACAGAGAAAACTAAAATTAGTGATGCACATGGTAATTACCAGCAAGATATCCAGAGACTAACTATTCAAGATGATATGATACATATATCGCATTGCATAATGATGAGAATATCGCATTGCACGTGGTAAACTTAGAGTTTCTTATTTGTAAAAATAACAAAGGCTCTGACTCTAAGTGCACATTCCCATACTCAAAATCATTTAAACCAAAACAAAAGCCACAAGGATAAGCAGGACTATGACTATGTAAAATTGAAATATCCCAGCCATACGCACCAACAGCATGAACTTGTTTATAGGAGCAACAGAAACACAAATACAAAGCACTAACTGCAATCATCAAACAAAATAAGAGCATAGCTTAATAAAGAGGACATCATTCATATATATACAAGGAACAAACATAACAAAGTTCATCAAATACCTTTCCATTGTGATCGTGGGGCTCAGGGAGAAGGTGTGTAAGCCTTGAGTTTCCAGCAGCAACATGAAAGCACAAAAAAAAAAAACGATTAACAACACCATCAAACAACAAGCATATCCGGCCAAAAAGGATTTCAAGAATATACCTCTCATTGGTAATAGCAATAGCTAAATACCTCTGCTCAAATACTCTACATATCTGACAATGAAGCAAATGAAGCCACCTTCACTAACTCGGAATCCGTTGGTTTGAAAAATAACTGAGATAAACCTCTTAAGCGCCACACCCGCTCTGCTTTTTACCATCTTTTTTTTCAGTTTACTTAATAATCGAGATAATTAGTGCACG
>CAOJBJ010105214.1:0-11495 GCA_948291685.1 Euphorbia celastroides
ATATAAAGCCCTAATTACCCACAAGCTCTTTCTCCTCGCTTTTCCTTCGGGTTTTAGGGATTAGGAATTTTTCCTGGAATCCCTTTTCTCCTCTCTCAATTTCCTCAGATCCGGCCGTCCGCATCCTCTCTCCGCCTCCCAATATGATGCAACAGCCAGGCGCCGGTGCAGTCCCACCGCCGATGGAGCAGCAGTACCAGCAAAACCCGCCTCCGCAGTGGATGATGATGCAGCAGCAGCAGCTGCCCGTCCCTCCGCCTTCTGGTTGGACTCCGCCTCCCGTCCCGCCCCCCTCCCAGTACTCTCAGCTGCCTCCTCAAGGTGCTGGCGCCGCCGATTCCGGCGAGGTCAAGTCCTTATGGATCGGCGATTTGCAACCCTGGATGGACGAAAACTATCTTTTCAACATCTTCGCCAATACTGGAGAGGTAGCTTTTTTCTTCTTTTGATTTGTGTATTCTTGTGAATACTTTAGTGCCAGAATCTATTTGTTTGGCTGCAAAATCTTAATTTTGCTTTGTGCATAATATCAATAACTTCACTTGAGGATTGTGACTGTCTCGAAGCCGATGAATATGTTTGAACAACTGGTTGGCTGGCCAAAGGGTTTTATGGATATTTTTTGTTTGTTATGTGTTCTTACCGAATGACATGTACCTGCATAACATAATCTCATTTAAAGTAGTTAGATTATTTGATGTTCCAAAGCATCTCATTATCTTTTTTATGTGGAAATTGTTGTTTTCTCTTGTTATACTGGAGCTTAGATGTAACATTTGTGTTCCCAAGTTTCACTGTTATATGTATGCTTCCTCTTGTGATGGTTTGGTCAAATTCTTTTGTGGTCTATAAACTGAAATTTGAGTAGACTCACTTTTTCAGAGGACTTACAAAAGAAAATTTACTTTTGATGTTCCCTTCTATATGTTATTTGTTTGGCATTTGTAAATTTTAGTTTTTCTGTGCTGTAGGTTACTTCAGCTAAAGTTATTCGGAATAAGCAAACAGGCCTTCCAGAGGGTTATGGATTTGTGGAGTTTGTTAGTCGAGCAGCAGCAGAGAGAATCTTGCAAACCTACAATGGCACACCAATGCCAAGCACTGAGCAGAACTTCCGGATGAACTGGGCCACTCTTGCAGCTGGTGAGAGGCGTCAAGATGATGGCCCTGAATATACTGTTTTTGTTGGAGATTTGGCTGCTGATGTTAATGATTACCTATTGCAAGAGACATTCAAAGCTGTTTACCAATCTGTTAAAGGTGCAAAAGTTGTTTCTGACAGAGTCACTGGGCGTTCCAAGGGCTATGGTTTTGTGAGGTTTGCTGATGAAAGTGAACAAAGGCGCGCAATGGTTGAAATGAATGGACAATACTGTTCTACTAGGCCCATGCGAATTGGGCCTGCTGCTTCAAAGAAACCTGCTGTGCAGCAATATCAGACTGGTATGTATGACTGAATTTGATGGGTCGGATATGAAAATGAGATGCTACTTGAGTTTTGTTTTCTATGCAATATGTTCTGTTTAATCAAGTGATAGATTTTTATGAATAAGTAGAATGCTTGGGCTGATTGATATATGTTTCTCTATAGTTGTCTTTGTCCAATTAGCGTACGTAGGGTGCTCTGATTACAGCTTTACACTTGAAGACAATGGAGTATGAAAGCTGTTTCCTTCCAATTCATACCTTTCATTCAATACTATCCTTTATGACTATTTGTGAAGTGTAAAACTATTCTCAACGCCATGTTCAAATAAACAAAATAGGAAAGGGGTAGTAATACGTCATATAGAATCAATGAATTCATGGCACAATCCCCCCATGATGCATTTTTTTTTGTTCATGTTGTCTTAAAGCAGGATGTCAAGAGGCTCTCATTTGGGGGGCCTGGAACTGATTTCAGCTGAAATGATTCCACTTAAATGCGTGGCCTCATTTTAGGTCAGTTATTTTGTTTACGCCAGAAGTTTACTTAATTTCTTGTGGCATTTCGCTACATTTACAGAACGTCTTTTCAAGTCCCTTACATTAAAAAGTTACCTTTCCATTTAAGTTTGTTCCTTTAATCCATTCCAATTAATAGTTTATTACTTTTCTTGAATTCCTTGGTTTTTGCTAATCTGTAGGAGAGACTTCATTGATTTATTCACATTTTAATTGTTTTATGTTTTTACTTGTGTCAACGCCCTTCTAAATGTTATTTGATGTCTTCTGAAATAAGATTCGTTATATATCTCCATACTAGGAACAGAATGAACTATGTAGGTAGGATAGTTGATAGATGATTGAGGTTTGGAATGGTTTTGACGCTTTTTTTTATTTGGTGCTGGTGCTACAGCATTTATGTCTTCTACTTTTATTTTATATCATTGGTTTTCATAGCTTGATAGCTTTCATCGTTCAAAGGAATAGTCTCTCTACACATGATATTAGTGCTTATAGGATTCCGATGTCTATTGTGTGCAATATGTCACTGATTTTGGCTGGATGTAATTGAATATAATGTAATACTACATGTCAAAGATAATTCAATGATGGTGAAGATAATAGGTACAAGTATCTCTGCCAATTATAATAGCCTGATTTGGAAGCAGTGTCAGTAAGTAGTAGTGGTGATACAAAAGTTGGCCGGGTGTCGTTCTGAAAGTTGGCAGTAAATCTTTCAACTGTGCCTAAATTATAGTTTCAGTAAGTTTCCAGGCTATGCATACTGTTTGTTACTACTAATGCTCCCTGCTTCTGTTAATCTATTTGTTGATTTGTTCAGTGGTTGTTTTATGATGTTGGGTTGTTTGGTTGGTGATGTCTTTTAGTTACCGGTTTGAAATGAGATTTTGATTTTTCCAAGTTTCTTTTTTGATGGATGAATTCTTCTCAGGCTTACTTCTATGGAGAAACTATTAGTATTTTTCTCGGTTTTCTTCATATGTATATATGGTTGCAGATCCTTTCCAGAACTCTCAAGGAAGCCAGGGCGAGAATGATCCGAATAATACAACAGTGCGTAGTTTGGTTTATTGTTAACGTCAGCTACTGCTTGCTTTATTAATTTACTCATCCCTATATTGATTTCAGATATTTGTTGGGGCCTTGGATCCAAGTGTCACCGATGAGCATTTACGACAAGTTTTCAGTAAATATGGTGAGCTGGTGCATGTGAAAATACCTGCAGGCAAGCGATGTGGATTTGTTCAGTTTGCTAATAGGTAGTTTACAATTCCCCTGCACTTAATGCTCCTGTGCTGTGATTCTATCAATTGATTGTATTCTGTGTAATTGATTTAGAGCCTGTGCTGAGCAAGCGCTGTTAATGTTAAATGGAACTCAGCTAGCAGGACAGAGCATTAGATTGTCATGGGGCCGCAGTCCTTCAAATAAGCAGGTTTGTCTTTTGTATGCTGATTTTATATGGTTACAATGGTATTGTGCAATCTAGAACATTTGGATGTGTTAATTTCAGGGTCAGGCAGATCAAGGGCAATGGAATGGCGGTGGTGGATATTATGGATATGGGCAAGGATATGATGCATATGGGTACGCCCCTCCACAGGACCCAAACCTCTTCTATGGAGGCTATCCTGGGTATGGCAACTATCAGCAACCTGGAAATTATCAGCAGCCACAGCAGGTATCTCAAACTTAATGACTTTAGAAATTACTCCAATTTGTCCTGGAATGTGGGAACTGTGTTTTTGTTGTCTTCTTTCTTTAATGGGACTAAAGTGGGTAATGTTTTTGGTGTGTGCAGTGATGTAAATCTGTAGTGGGATAATCCTTGCAACTTCCAGCCTAGGTGGAAGTTGTTGCGCTGTTGTACAAGGCATTGGCGTTACGCCACGGTAGAAATCATGTGTCTCTGATATGTGAAATACAGTACATCAAGGATTTGCCAGATATTGCTGTTTTGTTCGTGGTTGAACCTATTTTCCCTTTTTATTTATTGTGTTGTGACTTGTGAGTTACTGTTCATGGCTTTATGTGTTGACTGTTGACAATTATATATGTTTTGCACTTATTTAATCTAAAGCGTGTGCGAGATTCTCTTTTTCTCCTTGTTTATTGATGTTATTTTTTCCTTATTTTTTAGTTTTGCTTGAAAATTTATGTAAGCTCTGCCCTTTTGCACTGTAATCAATAGTCTTATGGCGGGGTTCTCTTTGTTGAGCTTTGCTCAATGGGTATGTACTTTGCTGTAGTAGTAGTAAACTGTAGAAGTTCCATCATTGATGAAGCTGTTGGCCAAGTTAATAATATTTAGATTACTATGGGTTTGCATTTAACGAGCCAAGCCACTCTCGGAACCCTCAACATTTGGTTCACTTAAAATTGTTTGGGGTTTGACTTGTAATAAGTGAGCTCGTTCGCGAAAATAGTTTAATCTTGGTTCATTATACGAGTTGGGTTAGCTCAATGAGATGCAACAAGCTCAATAAGAAAGTTGTCTAACATACTCGTGAATAAACTCGTGAACTGGCTTATAATGTGCTTGTGAACATGTTTTTAGTATTTACTATATATAAATGTTTATAATAAGATATAAAAGTGTAAATAAAATATTAAAAATATTGAAGTTCAAATAAAGTTTGACTAAACTTGAAAACTCTAGGTTATAATTTGATTCGAACTTGTGTTAATCAAGCTCAAGTTAGGCTCGAGCTCTTGTTAGCTTAGCAAAGCTCGGCTCGTTTACAAATCGAATGATGAGAATATGAAAAGTGTTTTAAAAATCAGTCTAGAGGGAAATTGTTAAAAATATCTTTGTAATGTTCTTGATTGTTGGCATTATTTTCCCAAAAGTGACTGCCGTTTTTAAAGATATTGAATTTTTTAATGTAAAATTAATTAAACAAATACTATTTTTTAGCATTTTATCACAATATTTTTGTATGTACTTTTCATACATATTAAAAATATGTAAATATATCTGCCTTGATCTCCGTCCAAGCCCTCCCATAGAGCCTAGAGCATTCATGCACCTATCAGTTTTTAGAACACCAGATATGACAAATTTTCAATGGTTAATGCATCAAAATTCATTTCAATTTAGTAACTTTCACACCTTAATCTTTCAAAAGTTCTACTTTGCCTCTCTATCATGATAAAGATACATTAATTTATCCTTTCAATGCCATGAGTAAATTTTAGATTAAAAGATGGAAAGTTAGAAAAATGGAATTTTAAAAAAGTCAAATCTACCAAAGGCATTGGATGAGCATTGACTTGGTTTCACCATAAAATTGCGTGTTTGAAATTTCTCAATTTTAGACGCAGTTATAGGCTAACGAGGTCTAAACCTGAAAAAACATTAAACTTAAAGATTAACTTTAATTTAAAAAATGTGTCAGCACAAGAGTTGTTGAAATAGTCATTACTATGGACAAAACTGTCTTCTCTCTGATTCTCCTAACTGATTATGAACTAACGCATGCTTTAATGTGAACAGCGGATAGCATGTGTTGCCAATTTATACATACATTCAATTGCTTTTCTATTGGAAGTGAGACACTAGTCCAATTTATTTGTATTTCTGGTTTTTTTCAGTAAGTTCCATCAACTCAAACTATTTCGATGAATTAATTCAAACGGATTTCTTGAAAAATCTAGTTCGTTACAAATGTTCCCTTATGTTATGGTAGCATATAGATAATACTATACGTTAACTTTTCAAAACCAACAATTGATCGGTTTGAAGAAACGGAAAAAAGATAACAATTAAAAGATGGTACTAATTTCATCGAGAATTAGAAGTGGAGATAACATTAAGAGCAATCCTCACAACTGACGATTAGGTTGGAGATAACTTCTTAGTTGAAAAAAAGGGACATTACCTGCTCATCAGTTGAATGATGACAACAATATTAATAACCAATTTTTATAAAACAGCTCCAAAATTAGTGACTAATCAACTAACTACAGGGTAATCTGTAGATTTGTCAATTTTTGCGTCATCTGAAACTCACACGTAAAACATCTTTTTACCACCGGTTTGAACCCGAAAGGCAGAAAATTATCATAGGTTGATGCATCAAAACCTAAAAATCAACTCAAACGTAACAAGAATATGTATCTTGTATATCACCATTTATTAGAGCAGTATGATATTAGACTTAAAAAGATATATTTTAAGGTGACTTCCATTTCTTACAAAGTATGCTACTTTGCAACTCTCTACAAGTATCTTCCACATTGGATGAGTAGACCATACTTCTAATATCTTCCACTATCTAATTTAATGGTGTAATGGACAAAGTAATAATAGTTACTTTCTTAAAAAACAAAAATAACCTACACCTAAACTTAAATGTCATAGGTCATAATTTGACACAAAGTAACGGGTTTTACAACCCCTTTTTTTCCTGGAAAATATGACACGTTATGAAGAAAAATACAATAAAAAGAAAAACACAGGTGCAAGTTATAAATTTAAACTTAAAAACTATTTAAAATTGACTAGAGAATTATGGTCTTCGGCACACTAATTACTCACGAGAGCAGCAAGATTAAATATCAAAACTTGTTTCTTTGATTTTTTATACATAATATATTTTCCAGGATCATCATCAAATGCCATAATTGAACTCTGCATAAAAACATGTTCCATTAATGCATTTAAGGAAAAAGTTTCCTCTTGGTTTATCATTTCTTGTTCCTTATACTGTAAAAGCATGATCCTCAAAAAGAGGCTGCCCAATGAAAGAGCCATTTCAAGTTATTACATTAACATACAGTTCTGCTTGAAAACCAGCACCTATATTTCACATCTAACTGTAAACTGAAACACCGGCTAACCTAGGCGATGTCGGTCACTAGATCCTACAATTGGACCTCTGCTCAGTATCAAGGCCTCAGAAATTGTTAGGTTTTGGCCCAAGGTCTGCACCCAAATTATGATTTGCTGCTGCTGAGCTTTGAGCCTGTAAAACCTTCTCAAATACCAAATATCAGAACATGATCACAAAAATAATCACAAATTAATGGCTAACATCATAATTTCAAAAGGTCACATACCTGCAACAGCTCGGTCATTCTCCCAGTTCCATAATTCTGAGGCGGCTGGACCGACCTCAGTGGCTCAATAGAAAGAGCATCATCACTGTCTTCATCACCGTCCTCATCATCCTCCTCAAAATCTTCAGAATCAGTAGCAGAATCATCAGGGGGAAATAGACCTGCATTAGCATCAGTTGACTGCAACGAGACTTGATTTCCCTTGCTGCTCTCAGTTTGCACTTTCTCAAATGCCTCAGCCTCTCGGGGAGCAGTTGGGTTTGCTGGCACTGAGCCATTCAATGCATTAGCAGCCTCTAGAACTTGTTTCCCTTTCGAGGCCACTGCCTCGCTTGCATTGGAGGATGCTCCATTTGATAAATTGACCGGTTGAAGTACAACAGGCACCAGATTGGCTCTCAGAATCCCCTGAGAGTTCTCACCCGATGGCACCTGTTTGCCTTTACTGAGTACTGGATTAGCAGCTCGAGCTGCAGGAATGGTTTCATTTCTTTCCCGGGTCTGAGCATTATGACCATAATTCCTTCTAGGGAGAGGAACCTGGTTTCTCTTAACCATTGGGACACCCGGGGCAATGTCGATGCCTGCAGTAACAGGAACAAAATGCCCCGGCTTAAATACAACACCCCTCAGAACAGTGGCCGAGTTTCCAACCCTCACGGTCAGCAAATATCCAGCATCAAATGTGGCCTCGATAACTCCATGGACTGCCTGGCCCATCATGAAATCGTTTGGATTGTTCGCCTGATGGGTGTTTCCAGTGAATCCAGGAGCTCCGTGGGCGTGATTTGGATTTGGATCCCTTGTCGCAAGAGCACTTCTCGCATAATCAATATCTGGCCATGCATACTTGCGTGGACGACCACGCTTTCGCTTTGAAGATGCTGATGCCTCGGGACTGTTCATTTGGTTCGATTCACTTGTTTTATCTCTTCGATAAATTATCCGAGTCTGAACTCCCCACCCCTGCAACATAAGTATTGTACCAACAGACAAGTACTTAAAGTTCAAAACCAATACAGATATAATCCTAATACTCATTGTTCATCACCAAGGGAATTATTATGTTGTGAACAAATTATTAAGTTGGTGGTATTCGTGTTACTATTTTGTCGTCTTCCTAAATTTATCTTTGCCATGATTTTCCTATTTTGAGTTCAAAAGAATTATATTCCTTTTATAAGTAGACTTCATAAATCTATGAGTCAGTATAATTGGCCAATTCGACGTACCATCCAACTGATAGATTCATGACAAAATCAACCCATGTATATGAATTGATTTTTTTTGATAAATCGAATCCAACGGTAAGATTCGTATTGTGAACCCTAACACTCCCAACCAAATCAGCTGGATATAGATTCACACAATAGATTCAAATCTATTTCAGGGCAAATGGATTCAAATTTAAGATTTTTACAGCCACAAGAGAGTTATTGGCAACCAAATTCACCTCTCAACCGTGTCCAGGCCTGCAGATCATTTTTCTAATTCCATTAATTTGATATCACCAATTCCTATAACCACGCAAAATTTCCAACTTCTTCATCTTGGATATAGAAAATATATTTAACCAGATATAGAGAAACCATTTTTCCTAATTACAATTAAAGTCGGCTTGAGTAAAAAGGGTCTCTAGGCTAGGTCTAGAAGTTGACTCCTACTGCATGCAGCAGATTACTGAGAGACACAAGAGTACACTAAATATAATATTAAATATATATTCATCGCCTATTTAATCCCGCCACAGCAGGGTCCTTGGACAAGTTCTCTTCTTCATCTCGTAATCACCAGTCAACCGACACTAGGTCGCAAAAAGGAGGGAGAAAAAGGGAATGAAATATACACCTCTAAGCAGAAACAAAATTATGAAAACTGAATTGTCATATTAATGATCAAATAAGAACAAACTGATCAAGCTTTGAATCAAGAAAGATACTATTTCTAGAACCAGATGCTCATTTACACCTAAAATAATCAAAAGAATCAATAATAGGATCAGAAAGGAATTCAAACACGAGAAATTTGCATGCAGGATTTCATGGAGTGTGGCGATGCCAGTTTTCAAACCATATATGCATTTGACAGTGTAGCACTCAAGAAAGGAACAATAGCGAATGAAGGGATGTCACATTCAACAATTGAAAAATTACGTTTTTACATTGCACAAAAGTTAGAAATCATGTATAAAATATTTGATAAGTAAAGAAATTGAATCGTTGATTTTATCATGATTTGACTTCATAAAACTAACAAACTTATGCAAACAGGAAAAGTAACAAAATGTCTTTTTATTCTGCCAAATCTGGCTTGATTGTATCCATCATGAAGCTTTTGTATCTTGCATGACCACTTATACCTTATATACAAGTTATAAACAAACAAAATGCCAAACCCTTTACAAGACAATGAAAAGTCACTTGCATAGAAATGTGATGGGTCGATCATGATACCAAATTACTAATATAATAAACTTCCAATGATGATTAATTGCGTAGAGCTAGAGATTATGTTTCTGATCCCTTCATGTAATGTCTTACGTCACTTATATCGCACAATTTTCATAAAATTCAATCTTCAAAATTCACAAAAACTTCAATCAGAGACTACGCAGATTATTCATTAGATGTCAGGAATTCTTTCTAATAGCTTTTACATTGGTTGAACCAACTTAACATCACTTTAAGTGCTCAACCAAGTATCAAGTTAGCCAGCCATGTTGATAATTTAGAATCCAAAATTCAAAACACAAAACCTTTGTTCGACTAAGATATTCATATTAACCCCATTAGCTAATCCTATTTCCATCTACAACTTGTAATTAAATAAACATTTATCAACAACTACGAACATAGGAAAGCAGAAAACAGTTCAATAGAATCAATAATTGTTAGGAACAAAAACAGCATAAATGAGAAGATTGAATGTTGAAGAAATCATGAGCATATTCACCGGGATTAGATTATATTTCCTCATTTAGATTTCTATATTCAATATGCATATATCCTACCTCGACGTCAATGAAATGCAAGAAGACTGATGGGCTAACAAATGTACACACAAAAAAAAGCACATTTACAACCCTAATCAACATCTTCCAACTTTTCAAGCAACTAAATAGGATACACCCATACAGAAAATTAAACTCGATAACAGTCCGAAAGGGTGTAAACACTGTACCTTGCACACTCTTGCGACGATTGTACAAGAACAGCACCTGAAAGAGAAAAACACGTACAAGCCCATTAGAATAAACAGAAAAAAGAATCACATTCTCAATCTCTGCAAGCCCTAAAAAGAGAAGCTAGAAATCTTAAAGGAAGAGCAAACCTCGGAGCGGTGAAATGAGGAGAGAAACTAGAACTGTAACTTAAGAATTGAAACCCTTGAATTTGTCTTGAAAAAGGTCCAACTGAATTCGATTTTTATTCTTGTCCAGGAGACGGACAGAACGAGGTCCACCTAGGGTTCTGTAGACAGTTAATTTAACACGACTGTGACAGTGAAGTTCGAGACAGCGCAATGGAGACTGGCATGTCGTGTCAGCAATTGGTCGTTCAGGGGGCAATACAAACGGGTGAGTGTATCTATTGAATTACCAAATTTAAGAGAGATCTGGTGAGTTAATTGACAACCGGGCCACAATATAGATAGATTGGAATTCTACATATTATTTTAAATTTTTCCAAACTTATATTATGTACTTGCAAAATAAATTTAAAAAGAAGATATGCATTGGATTTAGAATATCTAAAGGTGGAGGTTGGTGGAATTATAAAGTTATTTATTTTCAATGGATGAGAATTTAAATTATGAACTCTACAAACCATTGCAATTAATTTTCAATCGTCGAATATTTAAGTTTTATTTTTACAGCTTCATTATTCTCTTCATAGTATTTTTTCTTTAGATTCAACAACAATGAAACTCCATATCTTTTAACTATAAATTTGATAGATTTTTTTAATAGTTTTCACTTATATATCTAAAAACTATACATGTATCATACCATCTAATTGAATACACCAAAAAGTCATATCATATTGTAGTTTAGTACGTAATATGGAAAATCATGCGACAAACAAGGATTAATTAAAGTCATTTATTTTAAATACTTTAATTAGATAAAAACTTGATTGTTGGCATCCAAAAGAATCAAGTAATTATACTAGGTCATAGTTAATAAAGAAGGGTAACTAAGACTAATTGTTTTCACATTGTGACCAAGGAAAATATTTGAATCCAACAAATATATCAGTGTGCTAAATATACAAAATATCAAGTAAGAGAAAAAGTAATAGAGAAAATTTTGAGGTATAGATATCGCAAGAAACATATGAAAATTAAGATTAACAAGCATAAAATTGTTGTAAACTGAAAAGATGGTAATAAGCTGTGTCAAGAGCCTCTAGCAAGTTCAACAAACTTGTTCATAAGCCCCTTTTATAAATTACCTTGGTTTTTAAAAGGGCTAGTCGGAATAACAT
>CAOJBJ010105226.1:0-10123 GCA_948291685.1 Euphorbia celastroides
AATGAATCTGTACAGAAAAGTAAGAACAGAGGAAAGAAGAAAAGCAACAACAACAACAATGGCAAAAAGAGGAGGAGACAAACCTTGACAGACGAATCGAAATCAATGACCAAAAAAATTGTAATTAGAGAAAACACAGACATCGAACGTGAAAGGATTTAGTGAGATGAACAAAATCAAAATCTGAACACTAAGTAAAATCAAAGTACGAAATGAAATTGTAATCGAAACTGACAAACAGAGTGGAATGAAATTATTGAAGCCAATGATCGAGAGTGCATTGCAAATGAGAATGGAAGTTGATTTCGTGGTTTGCGATTTAGAAGGAAGGAGTTATAGAGAAAGAGAAGATGAATGGTGTGGTTTTGTTTTTGGGCTAAAATTTTTTTACTGAATATAAGTCTCAATCCAAACTTCATTTTGAATTATTTTTGCAACTCACCCTTAATTGTTTAGAGATATAAGGCAGTGGCGAGTTCGTTTTAAAAACTCAAATAGTGACACATTTTTAGTTATGAGATTACATTACACGTTCTTTCTCATTTAGAGAATTGTGCGTCACATTAGGGTCTATTTAATTGTGAGAAACATTTTATTTTCATTTTCTTTTTTTTTTTCATTTTCTTCATTTTACATTTTTCCATTTTTCAAATTCAAAACTGAAAACTTAAAACATGTTTAGTTTATCACCTTTTCCATTATCCATTTTTCATGAAAATTTGTATGATAATAATAGTTCTAGAAAGTAAAAACAATGAGCTAACTTGATAAATATGATTGAATTGACGATTAGTCAATTATAATATAATTTACGAACCTGCAAACTTAAGTGAGTCTTTTTTACTTTGTTAATTTATGCCTAACATTTTGAAATACAGTCTCTTGTCAAATTAAAATTTTAAAAATTAATTATGTATAATTTCAAAATTATGCGAAAACATTCACGAAAATTTCGAGCAAAATCTTAAGGAATTTGGTTTGGCTGATTAATGTCTCAAGCCAATATCAGATCGAGTTGAACTCTTTCTTTTTTTTTAAAAAAAAACCTCTCTAGGGAACAATGTGTTCCTCGATATAAAAAAAAGTGAGTGAAAATTTTGGAACGGAATACCTAAATACTCTCCCGCTTGCATACGAAACACTCACTACACCATAAACGGCCTATAGCAACCCAATAGTGAGGCGTTGCTCAAAAAGTGTTGCATTTTTTATGGATAAAAGGTATTTATGGCAACATTATTCAAAAGTGTCACCTAAACAAGTAAAAAACATTGCATAACATGTAAAATTTATTGGAAAGTGTATTTATATGCAAAATGTTGCTACGAGTTTAGAAAGTTGTGTGTCTAAAGTTGGTGTGAATCAATATTTCTTATAAGATATTTTATTAGACTTGAGTAAATGATAAAATGATGGAATAAGTGGTTAATACTTAGTCTCTAAAATGAAGTCGTTTTGACTTGTTGTAGTAAAAAATATTGTTTGTGGGGTTTGAAATGACCCTTAACCTTAATCTTTAAACACTAATATTTATTAATTTAATATTTTTAATAATAATATATAATTATACCATTAATTGTTATCACTTTTTTATTATAATTTAATCATTACTTATTCTCATAGACAATTATAATGTAAGTTAGTAGTTATATATAAACTTAATTTATAGCATTTTAATTTATTTATAAAAAAAATTGAAAAAAAAACACTAAAATATATACGAGTCAATTTTTCATTTTTCCACCAGTTCAATTTTGCAAACCCCTCTCGCCCGCTAATTGAGAGCCCCAATTCCAAACCCTACTTTTCTAATTCGGTCACCGCCTCATTGGTCCCTCTTGGTTACAAAGTTCCAAACATCAAAGTTCCCATTTCCTCTCTTCTCCGCCTTCTCTCTCCCCCACCGATAACCACCTCATCAATTGCGAATCCTCCGTCGACGTTGCGTCCGACAGCCGCTGCTTCGTCTCTGATGACGTCGCCTCCAATCCCAGCTTTGTTTGAATCAGAACGAAACCGAAATTAGACACCCCCTTCTAGGGATCTGTGAAAAATGGTGAGTTTGGGTGCGATTCTCAAGCATCCGGATGATTTTTACCCGCTTGTGAGTAGTTAGTTCTTTTCGTTTACAACCTTATCTGCGCTTTGTTACTCTCTGTCACTTGTATTGCTTCTCTACTTGGTAATGCTTCTTTGATTGCCTCTTTTTATTTTAATTTGATTGTAATATCGTATTATAAGGCTTGAGTTTGATTACTTTGTTGGGATTATAACTTTGACTTGATAATGCTGATACAATGTGATATGCGATGGCTAACTCTGTCTCCTGATTCCAGATCTTTTCCCTCGAGAAGACCTAATGTATTGCTGAATATTGTTCTCATTGATTCTATTTCATGTTCCAAAAGTTAGTTTTTTGATATTGAGGTTGTGTAATTTTGTGTGTTTTGTTGCAGATCTCTGATTGTAGATGCATATTGGTTGGAAATGAGCGTAACATTTTGAAATTGAGAGTTGTTTCAAAGTAAGTTCCTAGTTTCCTTTTGGTATTTTGTATATATATTATTGATTTCATCAATTTACCCAGTTTTTGCTGATTTAAGCTGCTTTGACTGGAACATAGGTTTCTCTCTTGATTTCAGCGTTTCGATCTCTCAAGGAGATTGCTATCTCTGAACTTTTAGGGAGGAGTTAAATGTATTTGCTGGAGAAGTAATCTGGTTTGGAGATTGTTGTAAACACCCACAATGGCACAACCTGGGCCGATAATTTTTAGCGTTACTATGTTTGATTTAATGACAATGATGCAAACTCATCTTGTTCTAGCTGCAGATTCGTTGAATTATATTATTTTGGTACTTAGGTTATACATTACATTTTAATAGGTCTTCAGTTGATGCACTTTTGACTAATAGCAGCTCTGCTCTACCCGCTCAGGTTTGTACATTGGTTCTCTGTTTCCTTTTTGATATCCTATTTTACCAGTTTTGTTTGTCACTTGATTGCATTTACAAATATCACTTATTTTACTGTGGTACTGTGCTTTTTGATTCTCATCAAGACATTAAAAACTAATATTAACTACGGACTTGATAAAATTGTATATTAGGTTTTCATCTCATTGTTTGTAGAGCTTCTAAAATTAAGTTTGTTGCATCCTTCTTCTACTTAAGTGAAATGATTAATTATGTGAACCATTACATTCTTTCCTTGTTCATTAGTCATAGGTGCCAGAAGTGATTGGAGCTCATAGAACCCTTTATGTTAATGAGACCTATAAGCTTCAAGTGATTGAGGTACGCATTTGTTTCTTTTTTTTTCAAGTTGATGCTACTGATAAAGCTGGTCAAACTCTTCCCATGTAATTTATGATGCTGTTGTGTGCAACGGCCATTACACTGAATTCTTTGAATTCTTTGCTGTAAATGGACCTTGTTTGCCGAAAGATTTTTTAAATTGCTGATGTTTGTTGATTATTGTTTTCCCATTATTGGCTTCGTGTAGGCTTACCAGTGCTAAAAAAAAACTATTCACTTGTTAACTTCTTTTTTTGCTGAAATTTTTTATTATTTTCTTAATGGTTTGTTTAATCAAGGTAGTTAAATGCTTGTTTAGGCTTACCAGTGCCTTACCAGGATGCGATCTGAATCATGAAAATGGAAGGAAACTTCTCAGGTCCATCAAGTGGAAGTTCCTCAATCAAAGGAAAGTTTGATTGATTGGCCAAGTATAGAGTACTGAGTGATTAAAGAAAGTTTGATTGATCGGCTAAGTATAAAAAGAGAAGCAGCCTGTTTATTGGAAAGTTTCAACTACTCCTTTGTTATTCTTAGTAGTCTCTAGTTGCTCTTGTTGTTGATACTTGTTGTATTTGTATTTGAATTATGCAGTGGAAGATTTTCGTGCAATTACAATTAAGAAGTGTTGAAGCAAGAGTGAGTACAAGAATGTTGAAGAAAGGAAGGTGGTGGAAATTATATGAAAATATTAATAAAAAAACTTTGTTTAGTAGTTTATTCCACAGTGCATAATGTGCTTTTGTAGCTTCTTGTTTGAATTTAATTACAAATACAAATTATATATTATAGTTTATAGAATTTGAATTCTTTTGTATTGGATATTATAATAAAATATTAATTTTATAAACATTTTTTATATAGATAATGAATGTCTTGAATTAAAGAGTTGCATTTGTTTTGTAAATGGGTTGTCAATGTGAAATCATTGATAATGTTAAGGATTGCAAGAGTCCAACAATGTGTTGCTTGATGTAGCCAAACAAATGTTAGTATTAGTTTTTGTCATGCTAATGCAACCCTCCACAAGAGATGTCTATGAGTTCAAATGTGTTGCCACAAATTTATAAGGCGACACTTGTTTCTTCGTTACTTATGAAAGCTAAAGAGTTGCTAAAGACACTTTAGGTGACGCGGAACATACCGACCCTTTCTTTTTGTGAGAAAGCGTTGCCTATATCACTTTGACAACGTTTTTAGGTCTTTAAGCAATACTTGACAAGGGTTGCTACAGACCATCTATGGTGTAGTGACTCTTCCATTTTTTATATTAAATCAATAAAATTACAATGTCTGCGAACAAAGCAAAGACCCTTGGTCTATGAATTAATAAATTAGGGACTAAAGAGTATAGACGCTTCTTCTTACGAATGAAAAGAAACCAAGCTAAATGCATACTACTCTCTACAATATCTTCAATCCCAACAACTCCTTAAAAAATAAATTTGTTTCTCTGAATCAAGAGAGACCACATAATTGTAAACCACAGAGTAGTTGCAAAGTTACGGGCTAATACCATGGAAAATGTGGGACAACCAAAGCTCAAGAAAACCGATATGGATTCTAGGATAGCACATTAAATACCAATCCAACAATGCAGCCGATTCCAAATAATATAACTCCCATCATAGAAAATAAAGGCATGAACAACAAATTCAACCTCATGACAAAAAGAACAAATGGAATCATCACAGATGATTTAAATTTATCCGAATTTCAACGAGTTAATATTGAGCTACGTACTCACGAACCACACATCCTATTTATATCTCGTCAAATGAAGTTAGAAAAATATATATGAAATAAGACATAAAATGGTTTTGGTATATACTTTATCAAACCCAATCAGATTAAGCCACCTCAAAGTCAGATAATCTAATTTCAACCTAACCTCATTCAACGGGTCAAATTAGCAGAAATTAGATATCAATTTTTGATTGAAGGAACCTCTGTTTCACAACAGACTGAAGATTAATACATATTTCAAATACGAATCATCAACAACTATAAAACAAATACTTGAAGCTTTGAAGGGTATAAATAGC
Organism: Euphorbia celastroides; assembly: GCA_948291685.1. NCBI lineage: Eukaryota > Viridiplantae > Streptophyta > Magnoliopsida > Malpighiales > Euphorbiaceae > Euphorbia > Euphorbia celastroides. The sequence goes on from CAOJBJ010105226.1 coordinate 5,342, forward strand.
TAAAAGAACAAATGAAGAATCACTGAATTTCGCAATAGTTAAAACTCTTCCAAATTTAAAGCTCAAAAGCAAAAATTCAAAGAAACACTAATTCACATTTGCTTAGAAGATACCTTGAAAATTGTTAGATCAAATATTCATTGAAAATCTGATTGTAAGTTCATCACATTCTGTGTTAAACAAAAAATTGTTGATCATATACTATGTAGATGTTGGGTGTGCCCTAGTTCAAAGATGTTGGTTATCCTAATGTAATGAATTAATTACGTTAATTGTGTTACATAATAAAGATATTAATCTAATATAAAGTGTATCTTGTGCTATATTTAAATTAGAGTATCCATTGGCATAATGCCATAAATAATGATGTCTCGAGTCTATCTAAGTCATGGGAATGAATTAGACTACAAACTCATGTATTGGTTAATTATTTGAGAAATAAAGCATCAATACGGGCACGTGTTAGTTCACACGGGGCTGGACCGATCCACATAGCAAGGTCACATGGTGACACATCACAGACCATATTGCTAGGTAGGTCTCAACTTTCCTTAGACTTGATTTCAATTTATTATTGATGTGAGATTAGGTGCACTTTGATATATTCCTAACGGGTCCTTAAATATTGGATTACAAGTACAGGTATGTTGGGTGCATTTTATGAACTCATTAATAATAGTATTGAAGTGATGAGATTATCGTCGATTTGACAAATTGAAATGAATCATCTGCCGCTAGATGAATGAAAGGGATTAGGGGCCCCGAATAAGTAGGTTGCTTATTTGAAATAATCGTTTAATTCTATATCAAGAAATGTAATAAACAATATAAGAGGGTGACGTGGTCATGCCTCTTGTTTATTACATCGATGTCAATAGGCAAGGGATTCTGTGAGACAACTACCAGGTTTCAGTATCTTGTTAAGAGTACTGTATTCCGTCCTCATTGGGGACTGTAATGGTTTGCTAGGACTCTCTTACAGTTTATGTATAGGATCCCCATGACCAACATATGGATGGACTCAATGGATCGTGTGCATTGAACTACTGATTCGGGATTCTTGTATAAGGTGATGGAAGTACAAATTATTAATTAGTTTGACATTTCAGGTCAATCTAATTGAATAATTGGTAATAAACTCTAAGTATTAATTTAAGTTAATGGTATAATACAATGTCTCTTGTATTATTCATTAAAGTTGAATTAATAGAGTTAAAGGTATTTTTCATATAGTAATTATTTGATAAATAAATTCATAGGAATTATAATTTAACTCGTACATGCAAATGAATTAACTCAAGTTTGTATAATTATTTAATTACTAACTAAGTTTAGTTTGGTAATTAAAGTATAGTGTAAAATTTAAGTTAATTTGTTTTGGAAAAGTAATGTGTCACATTCAAAATAAGACACATTTTAGTTGGCCTTTTTAGATTAGTGAAAAGTTAACTTTTGCAAAGGGTTCATGAATAGTTGCAAAGGGTTTGTGAATAGTTACAAAGGGTTCATGAATAGTTGCAAAGAGTTTTCCAAACCTATGAAGGGTTTACCAAACCTAGGAAATGGTTCACCGAACCTAAAAAGGGTTTACCAAACCTAGGAGGGGTTCACCAAACCTAGGAAGGGGTTCACCGAACCTAGGAAGGGTTCACCAAACCTGAAAGGGGTCCATTGAACCTGAAAGGGGTTTACTAAACCTAGGAAGGGGTTTGCAAATAGTACCCAACTCCCTCTATAAATAGGGGAAGGAAGTTCATTTGCAAACACACCAAGAAAACTCTCCAATACGAGTTCGTCACTTCCATCATCTCACTCGATCACAACATAATTCATTTCTCATTCTCATGAGTGTGTTGGAGATCACCTTCTTCTGGCTAGCACCAGTCCCGTCTCGATAGGAGTTCGCACACTTAAAGTTGGAGGGGCTTCCACTTGAAAGCCTCGATCCTATTTCTGCTCTTGGCCTCAGTCTCGGTCCCACTTTCAGAGTTGCTCTTGCGCACGCACTTGGTGATGGAACGAGTTGCTCACTTGGTTGTGGAACGACTAGCTCACATACTAGGTGGTGGAATGGCTTGCTCACGGAAGGCTTCCAACTGCAAGCTTCAATCCCGCCTTTGTCCTTGAATACGGCTTTGGGTGAGTTCCATCATGCCGTCTCCGATGGAGACTACTCATTGAGTTTTTATTTATATGAAAACTCACTAATTTAATATCATTGAATGGTTCTTCAAGAAACACGGTTCTTGAATTCTAGAAAATTTTAACCGGTAATTCTACCGTCGCGGTTGAATTTTCGACGATGAATTTCTTCAACTGGTATCAGAGTGGGGTTTCTTCCAAGTTGATTCCATGATTTTGTTCATTAGGATTCCTATTGATATAGGAATGGTTAATGAAAGGATAAAATTGGAATTTATATTTGATGTTCTTGTATATAAATGCTTTTATTTTGAACATAAATGAATGAAATCTGTTGGAGTTATTCAATCTGAAACAAGGTAGGAATAACTCACTAAGGTTTGAAGAAAATAAATTATCAAAGTCAAGGAAAAAGAGTGAAGGTCCAAACCATAAGACTAAGAAGATTTTGGACAAAGGACAAAGACAGAGGTCCGGAACAGAAAAGGATCCGAACTCAACACAACTCCGGAATCAGAAAGGCTTAAGACTCGAACTATACAAGTTCCAAAGTCTAAATGAAGATCCGGACTCTATACAACTCCGGTAACGAGACAAAGAAGAAGTATCAAAATGGAGGCCAAACCGTAATGTTGCTCTAGGTTCTCATCAAGGGAAGATAAGAGTGTGAGAGTTGTCATTTCATACATCTTCATCATGAACTGAAGCATCAAGGGCTTTCAAGACCTTAAAGTCTCTCAAGAAAGGAGGTAAACCGATAAGAGAGCAAAGGTTGATGAGACAGTCCGGAAGCAAAATGACTCTGGAGTTCAGTTTAAGAGCAAAGCTACAGTATCAAGACAACAAGCTAGAATTGATAAAGAACAGTTTCCAACAGACTCAAAGCTTTCATCAGAAGTCTCAAGCACATCTCGATGAACAACTACTCCGACACTCGGAATGGAAGAAGCTGCAGCCAAGAAGAATGGAAGCATTGAAGATAAAGGTGCAAGCAGAGAAAAGCAGCATTAGATCCAAAGCAAGATCCTCAGTCGAAGAAGAATATCCGGACTCAACATAATTCCGGATCTAGAAAATTCCTTGCTAATTGATCCTGCACAAAGCAACGTGCACAGGAGAAGTCAGAAGCACACTCCAAGATGCAATTGATGATCCTCTACTGAAAAAGAAGCATTTCAAGACAAGGATACTTGACAAAGAGGAGCGACAACAGATCCGAAGCACTCACCAAAGCCCAAGAAGAAGAAGTAGATAGGTTCTTAATGTAATATTGTTAACTATATTCTTTAAGCTTCTTGTAATTGTTGTTTTACTATTATACTCTATACTTGTAATCAGAACTTCATTGATGTTAACATATTATTAACAACAAAAGTATAATAATGGGATCCAGAATACTCATCACAATCTGCTTCACTCTAACTTGAAGCACTTAGGCTAAGATTATGGGAGAGTAGATATTTAATATGCCTAGGATTGTGGGGGAGTATGCTTGAAATAGTATTGCAGTTATTTGTTTGAATATTTTCCTTAGGATTATTTTCTCATCAAAATGGAGGAGATTGTTAGAAGAGGGTTACAGAATCAGAAGATCCGACCTAAGATAATATCCAACTGACTTCGAGAATAATATGAAGACAAACAAAATCCTGAAATTAAAGTTAAAAGAGAAGGTCCAGACATAGAAGTTCCGGAACTACATCAGAAGGGAAAAGATCCGGAATCCATGTGGATAGAGAAGGATCCAGCGTCAAACAAATTAAAAATGTCCAAGTATAAGAATGAAAATAAAATCCGGTCTTCAAGGTGCATTAAATGCTTCTCTCACCTACTGTCAGACATTTAATGAAAAGAGAAGCACTAAAGGACAAAAGACAGCAAGTTGACAGTGGCATAAAGTCACCAACCAACCAACAACAGAGCGCGTGAAGCACACCGCAAATCAGAGACTACTATGAAGATCTTCAGACAACCAGAAATGTCTGAAATCCTATATTCATCTATTGGCGCACAAATCCTGAAATTAAATGGGCATTAAAATGAGTCTAACGACCGAAACAACAGTTCAGATGCACCAAGACCAAACTTCTTCTACGATCAAGACTGATTCTTCTCCAACGGTAACTAACTCAGATCAACCTATAAAAGGAGGATATGGAGAACTGAAGAAGTTGTTGATCCATCTGCTAAGTAGAGCAATTGAGAAGATTTAGGATTAAGAAAATACTTGAGAGAACACCAAAATGTAATCAATCTGTTCTAAGAAAAAACTTTTAGAAAAAGTTTGAATTGTAAATTTTTTCAATCGGGGGATTGAAAAGTTGGGACTTAGCTCTAGCATCGGGTGTGTGACCTGAGAGTGGCATATCCCAGAAAAGGAAAGGACTCAGTTGATCTTGGGGATAAGATCAATGGTATATCCTACTTCCGGATAGTACAACTTCTGCTGAGAGGACTCAGTTGAACTTGGGGATAAGTTCAATGGTATATCCTATGAGAGAAGGGTATTGTATCCGGTAACAAATGTAAAGGCTTTTCTTCTGCCCGTAAAGAAGAACAATGTAACGGCTTGTCTTCAGCCCGTAAAGAAGAACACTAGTGGATTAAAGCCCAGCAGGAGTTCTGTGGACTGGAGTAGGC
>CAOJBJ010105243.1:0-16467 GCA_948291685.1 Euphorbia celastroides
ATCGGGGAGCGCCAAATAAATCTTAACATGCAGTGAAAGATAACAAGAGACGGCTCAAGACGGCCAGGTTAGTTGAGCCGGCGACGTAATAAAAAGGAAGTTTGTTGTTTAGGCATCATAGACTCCTAATCCGTAAAGGATACTAATTTCCTTGTTCGACAAGGAAAAAGCATTAATTGAGTCCTCATGAGGAACTAACTCCGAATAAGCGGAGAAGAGCCTGACTAGCCGAATCCTAGTGAGATTCGGATTTCCCAAACAAGGGGAAATCAACGCCTATAAATACCCAACAGCTTAAGGTAAAGAGGTACACAATTCTAAATCCCTAGCTAAATTCTGCTATTTTCACCTCTCTCAAACCCTTTACTGACTTAGGCATCGGAGAGTCTCCCAAAGGGCACTCCCCGGTCCTAACCTTTGTATTTGTAGGTGATCAACGACGATCGAAGTTGGAGCTTGCGGTGGCTAGAAAAGGATTTTAATTACAAAATCATCATGTTGTTAAAAGTGAACCACATATTATTTATACAAAAGCTATTCTTCTTTTATTTGAACCATGAATTTGCATTTGTAACATGACCAAATTTTTTAGATTTAGATTCTCTGACTTTGGAAAATAAAGGGAGCAATAATATTCATTCATTTTAAAATGAAAGGCTGAGATTTGTTGAGCTTGAAAACCATAAAAATTAATTTTTAATCTTTATGTCTAACATAACCGCCTCCTCTTCATCAACTTTAACATAACCGGCTGGACTTTGGTTTTTAATCTTTATGTCTATCATTTTTAATCTTTATGTGCAGTAAGAGAGAACATTAAGGCTGAGATTTAGATTCTCTTATGTACCATGAAATTAAGTTAGATAATCATTTTCCAAAATTTTATACCATTTCTATATATAGCATATGGTTTTGACCAACTCTATTTTTTTTGCATGCATACATTTTTACAATGTCTGCACTGTTGATTTTTATCTTTTCATGAAAAAAATGCATAATCTTACCCTCCACCATGCCAATGAATAATGATCTCAAATTCAAAACCAAAATGGAGACAATTGAGAATGAAAAAAGAGCCCTCTTCTTTTCTTTTGCTACGATGCATGTCTCCTCCCACTATGGTACCCAAACAAAGATAAATGTCAAATTGATGGCGAAATAGATAATGAATTCGTCAATTTTGAATTTATCTTGTTAGAACTGAAGTTCAATACTGTTGCGGAAGAGCAACAAATACCGGATGCAAAAAAATGAGGTTTGGAAGCATGTCCGGAGTAATAGTGATGGTTCCGAAAGAAGATCAATATGAGGTTTGGATGAGCTGTGACTCCGGACAAACAATTTTAGTCCGGATGCTGGAAAATCGCAAATTGGCGGATTTACATGCACGAGGGTCTATCATGTCTCTCTCACACTTTCGCAAGTCCATGTAAGAATACTTTAATATAAATTCAAAAATTCTTTACAAACTTTCCATGTGTGATATTGGTCGCTTTTGAAAATAATAAAAACTCAAGTTTGAGCGAAATGAACAGTAAATTCCATTTTGACTTCATCTGATAGGTTTGGGCCGTCGTACCATACCCATCAGAAATCTCACATACCCCATGCATCATTGTTCAGCTAATCATCTCCACCGATAGTTCATCTCATTTAAGAACCTCAACTTTATCATTTTCCAACTTGCCGAAATCTTCACCTCTTCTACCACTACTCAATGCAGCAGCCTCTAAACCGTGGTGAGTGGTTACTTCAATTCTAAGTTCTCCTTCACTCACGTGTTTCAATTTCTTTTATCTGAATTTAATACGAAGTATGTACCTAAGTATATATGTGGAAGAAAATACGATTCTATTATATTACTGTTGCAACAACACTTAAAAGTACAGAAAAAAGCATTTGAAAGTGATAACAATACTTATAATGTAAATTAAATGCAACTCTATTAGATTTTTAATACAATTACAAGAAACAACTGATTATAGGTTTTAAAAGTACAAAAAATTGAATATGAAAATGATAACAACATGTATAATGTAAAAGTTCACAAAATACAAAATGAGTAATTTTTTGGTAGCTCCTTGGTAACTATAAAAAATAGTTACAGTTTTGAAAGTGAAATGTATGCAGAAAATTGCAAACTTAAAATGATCATCACTTAGACCCTGTTCTTTAAGACTGGATGTAGCTGAAAACTGGACTGAACTTATTGGAGTTGAAATGAATTTGTTAAAGCTGAACTGAAGTTTACTGAATTTGTTAAAGCTGAACTGAACTGAACTGAACTGAATTCGTTAAAGTTGAACTGAACTGAATTTGTTAAAGCTGAATAAAACTTAAATAATATAAATTTGTGATATCATTTTATTAAAAAAGTACACAATATAGAAAATAATTATAAATTAATTAAATTTATAATAATAATTATTTATATTAATTAATAAAAAAATTTAAATAACAAGCAAAATAATGGTATTACGTACAATAATACTAAAAATGACCATCTTTTAATTTTGTTATGATTTATATTTATATATTTTTTACTCATTTAATAATTAACAAGTAACTTTATTATAAATTATATTAATGAATATTATAAAAAATGATAACAATTACTAAAAATGTATTATGTGTAAAAGTGTATCAATTTTTTATGAGTTAGTTATAAGTAGACAATATTTTTTTACAAATTTATTTTTATTTATCTTCATTAATTATTATTATTATTATTATTATTATTATTATTATTATTATTATTATTATTATTATTATTATTATTGTTGTTGTTGTTGTTGTTGTTGTTGTTGTTTGTTGAAACTTATTAGAGCTGAACTAAACTGAACTTATTGGAGCTGAACTGAACTGGATTGAATTTGTTAGATCTGATCTGAACTGAACTGAACTTATTTTTCTTATTTTAAGTCCAAGAGAACAGGACCTTATTACAAAAATCATAAATTTATAACAATTTACCATTTTTCTGTACCCTTCAGTTTTTATGGCACCTTTATCTCTTTCAACTTTTTTTGAAACTACATACAGTTGGAAGTATATTCCGACTGTACTAATAAAAATTCTATTTTTCCTTTATTATCTTATTAATGATACATGAATCATATCAATTTCTTTGAGTATATCATCAAAAAATATAAACAAGTTTGTAGAAAAGGTATAGTTTAAAGGAAACAAAGTATAACTATACTTAAATGAATATCATTTTTCTTGATTGTGTCATCAATAAAATATGGTGTGCTTTATATTTATTCTAAAATCATGGAGGGAAAGATACGAAAGCTAAAACTTTGTTTAAAATCAACTGGATTCTGAAGATACAAAGTAAAGTGATAGTGGGCGGGTACAGATTTGGATACAAATGGTTACATATTATTTGTTCTGCAGACTTATTTTAAACTTTATTAAATTTTAATCCAACACATGTGAAAAGAGTATTATTGCAGAGCCTCAATTATCTCCTGCAAACAATTCCACGGCCGTGGTTGGAACCATAAGTGCAGTCAAGCATGCCAAAATCCATCACTGACAAATCCGTTAACCCGGAAACCTCATTTGGATCAAACAAACAGGACTCGCAATCAGCAGACATGAGAGAAGTGGTCCGGTACTTGTCTTCTCCTCCCACAACCGGCATTGCCACCCCCCGTTTCGCTGGATTCTCAAAATCCGGCTGGTATGTCCTTCCCAAAATACCCTCAACTTTCGGGGACAGACTGTAGAACTTGAACTGAACCTCTAAATGGGCAAAACAGTCATCATAAGGGAGCTGATAGTTATGAATCCTGTCGTCTTCTTTGGTCACCGGCACAACTTTGACTGATATCTCTGCAACCTCTGGCAGAGTGATTAGCACACTGTTCTTGCTCTGTGTTCGGTCCACTGTCATTTTACTTTGCGGTGATTGCCACGACGATAAATGAGCTTTGGGTATAGTTATCTCGTCCCCGTTGTGTGTGAGTTTTAGGTGGTCGACCTCTTCGTCCCATTGTTCGGCTTTGGTAGCCTCAACTGAGAAATTGTGGCAATTGAAGAGGATGCCAAGGGATTGGATCCAAGTGAAATCTCGGATTCTGCCTGCTTGGCGGAGGCCAATGAAACGAGCATTGATTTGTAGGTTGGGATTGGATACTAAGCTGTAATTTCCGTCGCTCTTTCCATGGAAGTAAAACACGATGCCATCGCCACCGATGAATCGGGGATCAAAACAGGCTGAACCTGGCGAGTTGCAGTTTGGTATACGATCTGCATAGCCAATAAAAATCAAATGCCGAACACATCATTTGTTTCTATCTACAACTTAGATTAAAATATCTGATGGGCACATGTTAACTACTAATTAGTGTTGACTTTCTAAGAAGCTGATAGGTGATGTTCAGGTCAAAACTAGTGCAATTTTGCTAAGTTGTGAAAGCTCACGGTAAACAAATGAAAAAGATGTACAAACAATCAGCGCTTTGGGCTAAGTACTAACTTATTAAGGATGCGTTTGTCTTAGATTAATCACATAAAATCAAAGAGTACGTAAAAGTAATACTGCTGAAGGAAAAGCATTCATACGTTTGCATTCGGGCTTGCAAATGGGGGAGTTGCAGTTGAGAAAGCAAACTTTGGCTTTGGGGTCAGATGAAGTGGTGGATGGACATTGTGCAGGACAATTTATCTTCTGGCGAAAGCATGGCCCTCTAGCACGGCAGGTCACAGTTCCTGCGTTTATTTCTGTTGCACAATACGCTAAAATTAGCACAATTACATACAGTTTATTGCTGCTGTATACTGCCATTGCTCTTTTTCTTCTCTAATAATTCTATATACCACCACACACCTATGTTACTCCTCTTATATACAAGTCTTGCGCAAGTGGAATACATTTTCTTTTGATTAAAATCTGACAGAAAGCAATCAAGTTTATTATTTGGAGTTTTGATTTTCGTTGAATTATTCATGCATCTAGTATATTTCTTAAAAGTTGCGGATTATTATGGTTAGTTTGCGTGATTTTTCATAAAAGAATAAGCCAGTTCTAAGTTTCTGAAGTATGTTTCTTGATGAAGCGTCTTCCGCATATATTTTCTAAGTTTATATCATTTCAATATTGTGCGTGGCATATGGTGGGTGACTTGTTATAAAGCATTCATTTATTGTAATTAAGCTTTCTTTGAAAACATTTGGAAGTAAATTGGGATGGAATAACGTAAGAAAATGGAGAGTAGGGTAGAAGGCGACTGATGGGGCGGATGATACGTACAAGTCCATGTGAGAATCGCAGGGAGCTAATTTGAATGAGGATTACTCAATTTCTTTAATTAAAACGTCCATAACACTAACTTGACTCCCCATCGATTCCTTTGAAATCAATTTACTCTTTCGCTTAGTTGCTTTTGGGGATGGACTATATGGGTTTTATTATTTGTTTAAGGCTCAATGTTCACTTTGGTTCTCCAACTAGTCTCGAAAATTTTTTCAGGCCGATACCCAAACTATTAAAGTGTCCCTGTAGGTACCTCAACTTTCGAGAAGTGCACCATTTTACTACCTCAGTGTCACGTGTCAACTTCTAGTTGGTGAGAGAAAAGTCAAAAGTTGACTTTTTTTGAAAAGTCAAACTCACCAAATATTGACACGTGGCATTGAAGTAGTAAAACGGTACACTTTTTGAAAGTTGAGGTACCTACGAGGTTATTTTTTGAAAGTTGGAGTACCTACGAGGACATTTTAATAATTTCGGTACCTGGGAGAATTTCGGAGACTAATTAGAGCACTAAAGTGAGTATTAAACCTTTGTTTAAATAATGTTGTTGTTTTAAACAACGTTAGGCACTAGTCGGGTGGTTTGGAGCTACTGAGCCTAGATGGAATTTGGGCGAAGCTTGGAGAAACCTAGGTAGATTTATATTTAATATTTTTATTCTTAGATATATTAATGTTCTTTAAACTCTCGTCTATGCCTGGCTTAAAGAGCATTTCCTACGTGGAAAAAATGTCTAAGTCCACCCAACTATAAAAAAATTGTGGCGTTGCTTTAAAAAAATTCCATCTAAACAACCACTTAACCCGATTTTTAAAGTACTAAGCATAAATACGCTGCATGTTGATGTTCGAAACACTTCACACTCATGCATGATCCTAGAAAAGGCAACATATATCGTAAGATGAATTGTTGAAAACTAATTGCAACACATGACAATTGACAGTACCATTGCTCGAACCCATGACTTTATTGGTCATAGAAAGATAACTCTACCATTAAGCATGCACTAGCATAGAAATTAATGAGCTTTAGTATTAGTTCTTAAAGGGTTAGGATCGATTCTAAGACTTATACAAAAGTGGGTGATGCCAAAATGTGTATTAGTTATCTAAATTAGCATTAAATCGTATCGATTTCTTAATCATTTATTGAGTACTATAAGAAATCGATACAACTTAGTGTTGGTTCGCTACAACAAGGCATAAAATAATATTTGTTCATTCAAGGAAACAATGCAAATTTGAAGATATCCGTTTGAAGAAAATAAATTCTAAGTCTTGAACGAAACATTTTACAAGAAGAGTAGAAATAAAGTGGCTTAAAATCATTAACAGTATACGAACTTTGTCTTTACTAATATAATGATACATAAACTTTAAAAGTTGACATAATGGTACATCAACTTTATCTTTTACTAACATAGTAGTCATATTTACCTTCAAATGCCAAAATGACCCGCATAAATGGTAATTACACGCTAGCTTATTTTATTTTTCCATTTATACCCTCCCTTCCATTAGCAGAGTTAAGAAAGATGAAGAGTCGGCCAAAGGTGTGTTACAGATCGGTCAAGCTTGAAATCATCGGGGTTTGAGGATTATATATTAAGATATCAATACCAGGGAGGATACAAAGATGAACTTTCCTTGTAACAAATTTGGCAAATTTAAATAGACTTTTTGCCTTGAAAAAGGAAAAACGGAAAAGTTGCATAGAAATTTGAAAATGATAATCCGCAAGATAAAAAGTAACAAAGTTTTTGAAAACAATTAATTGAGTTTTTTAATATCTTAGATAATGAAAATGTGTATTGTTTAACGAGAAAATACCCTTTCTCTTTAAATAAGTGTCATTTATTCGATATGTATTGTTTTTTTTATTAAGTGTCATTTTTAATTTTTAATGAATTAATGATGGATGTTTTCCTACTTTGCCTCTAGCAAAAGATAAAAAAGATAATAAAGTGTCATGTTTTACTTTGTCATATCCTACTTTAATAAAGGGTATATTAGTATTTTGCAGTGCTATTTAATGTTACCTTGATACTGATGAAAATGTAAAAAATGACACTTATTTAAAATGAAGGGAATATATGTTATATAAAAAATTTATGAAATTAATTTTCAAAGACAACAAGAACAATCTCTATCAAATTCGGAATATGAGATATTCAAGAAAATTGTGAATCAGAACTCCGAAATCACCATAAAAAAAATGAAAAATTAATCACTTCCACTAGCAAACAAAAACGGGAAAACTATCAGAAAAGAATCACTATATCAGCACAAAGAACTCACTACCGCTTCCAAAAAAAAAAAAAAGTTAAATAAACATAAAAAAAATAACCATGAAAGGATGTGTATTGTCAATTACCAAATATTATACCTGCTTGCGCGCTGGACCGCCCGTGCCCGCTTAAATGGGATGAGTTTAGACACTTTGTGTATTATAAAAGAAAGGTAATTTACATTATCTAACCAATATGATATATGAATTTCGGTCAAACATTCAGTATAGTAAAACCATCACATTCACTAATTAAACAGCTAAAATATTAACAACCAGCATGTTCTAAAAGTTTCAATTAACACGATATATCCTAAATATAATATATTCTGCATGGATTCATGATCCCCAACGCCCGAGATTTTAATGTTTTACAACTAAGTCCTGTACAAAAGTAGACTACTGTGAAATACACTCCTTCCATCAAACAATATCATATGGTTTTAGGGTACGGATAAGTGTCAACTCTATAGACTGGTTAAAATCGAGTTCAGCCAGTATAATACAACTTGTTACCGAAATAGATTACTCCATGAGATATTTTAACTAGAATCTAATTCTATTAAAACATACTTTGATCAAAGGTTTATTGAGCCAATGTAGTATTTCTTCCTTTTTATCCTGGAGTGGTGGATCTTATCTTGACAACTCAGCTCAACAACGAATAGGCGTCACTATACTCGTAACTACCCTTGTGACATCTTCCGGAGAGCACTGCGAAGAGGTAACCCAAAATATAATAACGACTGCACAAGATGACTAACTTCTCAAGTCAAAGGATACTTGCATAATTATTGTATTGAGATGATCATTGACACATGATATTAATCCGTATGATATCTCATAGTGGGTCTCCAATATACATCTAATGTATATCCATGTGCTCACTTCAAGATCTCATTTTTAGCCTATTGAGAAAAGCTACTGCACCCACATGCTGATCATTCCATTTTATCAATGTCCAATCTTGATGAAACTATGATCAGGGATATTTAGAAATAATCATAATTACACATAAAGAGAATCTCAAGAATCATAGTCCCACTATTATTTCGCTTTTATATTATGTCTTATGTCATGGACTTTGTTAGACAAGCTATAGTCATATACCAGTATACTATATAAATACTTATTTAAAGTACCATTGAATAACAAAGAAATGACTTTTATTAATAATAAACTTGTGTTTATACATTGCACAAACTAATGAACTACCCTAATTGCTCTAGGGCATACATTATATCTAACAATCACTGCTAGAGACTCGTGGATCCTGTTTTGCCTCAGATCTGGCGAGAGACTGGCGAGCTTCCCTTCGTTGTTTTTTAACGGCGTTTGGGATTTGGTTCTGAGATTTCCAGGTTTGCATTTGAACGACGTTTGGGATTTAGGTCTAGTTCAGATCTGGTTTGGGAGGGGTTTAGATCTGGGAAACTGACGAAAAAGAGAGCTTGTCGGAGAAGAGAAAGAGGTTTGTCGGGAAGAGAGAAGGGGAAATCATCTTTCCGGCCAGATATGTTTTTCGCCGGGAAATGTTCGGGAAAGCCACTGGATTTTGTGAAGTCGGTTTGCTTGTCATTCTTAATCTGAAATGTATGTTCTTTATTATCTTGAGAATGATTTTGTTTGTGTTTGATTGCTGTTTCTGACCGCCTGTGAAGTTGCTTATGTTCATGTTATCCGATGCATAATAGGTTTGTCTAATTGAAATCAGGATAAAATGATTTGTTTTGCGTAGCTATAATCGTGATTGTAATGTTGGTATAGGGTTTCTGTAATTTTATATGCATTTGCTACTGGTGTATCTTGAGAATCTGGAATAGTTGTTCACTTGCGACCACTTTAGTTTCATTTGTTAATTAAATTGATACAACGCCGGTGTTTTGTTGATTTTTGGTCGCTAGAATTATGGTTGCCGGTTTAAGGTTGAATTTCGCCGGATTTTTGGCTGTTTTTTGTTCGCCGGAGTTTTGATTGCTGGAATTTGGTGGCCGAAAAATTTAGACGCGCCGGAAAATTCAGCACACTCCAGGTCGGACACCATGTCAGTATGAAGCCCTTAGTTGAACCATTTTTCGAAAGTTCAAGCCCTCAACCGGCGACCCGAATAGATGAGGTCCTCAATTGAAAAATCTAGAATAGTTGAGGCCTTAAAAAGGCATTTGGTCTTATTATTTTTATTTCTTTAGTATATATAATTATTTATTAAATTAATATACTATTAATTATACTATCTTATATTTGTAATTTTTTCATCAACTTATTAGATCATTTGAAATAATAATATATTGATTATATAATAATACTATTATAACAGTTATTATATTATTATATTCACATATTATTAATAAATTTATTATTGTATTATTATTACTATTATTATAATAATTATTAATGCATCATTACAAACAACTTATAAAATAAATTAATATAAGTAGTAGAGTGGAGAAATGGAATGAGAAAGATTGGAGAATGTGATTAAGCATTTACGGGTAATGGAAAGAAGGAAAGTATGTAATGATTTTAATTATTTTAATCAAACAAACAACAATAAAGAGAATAAGCATTTTCATTTCATTTCCCTTTTCCGAAACCCCTTAATCTAAAGTCAAGTGAAAAGATAAATGATTAGACACTGTAGTTGAGTTTTTTTAAAAGTAGAGGTAAGCAAAACCACACCAAACCCAAATTAGAAAAAAAAAAAACTGGACTTAATCAGATTTAATTTCGATAATTGTAAGTTAAACGCAGTTTTTTATGTTTTTATTATCAATATTACAAAATGAATTTTTATCAGTTTGTCTTTCCTTAAGCTTTCCCTTTCGTTTTTTCATATTATTTCTAAGGAACGATATGACTCGTTTTTCACCTGATTGCATTTTCTTTTTCGATCTTCTGCCTTCTTCTTCTAGATTGTAGCTTTTCTCTTCTTTTTAGTTTGACTTTTCAGTTGTTCTTACTTTGTTTTTGTTTTTGCCATCATATTCTTCTTTCGATTTTGTCATGTTTTCATTTTCATCAATTATCATGTTTCGATCGATCTGTGTTGTTTTATGATTTCAAGCACAATATCTCTGGTTTTAATCGAATATGTCTATAAAAAATGAAAGAATAAGTTGAAGAATTGTAAAGAAAATTAGAAAAATGAACAACAAGACTCTTTACACCAGACTCGAAGATTAAGAAGAGGAGGAGGAGAATTTACTCAAAATTCCCCATCACCAACTCATAGTATAATGGTAAATCATGGTTTCCTAGCTGTAAATATATCTAGATTCTTCTTGCTTGTTGGGCAAGCATTACTCCTCATGGATCCTATTCGAGCTTTGGACTAATGGAATATATTTAGACGATATGCAAGTTTCGATTATCAGATTATTGAGCCGACATAGTTCTCGAGTCGGCCCACTATTCTATCCTACAATGGCAAATTATACTTTCTGTTCAATGTGGTGTCATAATTAAAATTCTTTATCATCCCTAGCAAATGTTTTTAGACGGAATCAAGTTTAATTCTCGTCCAAAATATTTATATGACTTTATCCCATAAATCTGGTTACAATATATGAAAAAAAGCCTAGTACATAAAAAGCATCCTAAACTTTATACATATTTTTTAGATGACCCTTCAAACTTGGAAGTGCCGCAGCGAAGAACTTAAATTTGGCGAATGCTCACTTCAGCATCTTACTGCCATATGTCACGATTTAAATGATAAAGAAAAATAAAAAATATGACATCTTTAAAAAGTCAAACTAATCACAATAATACATGGCACTGAAGAGTAGAAGTGTATGTTTTTTCCACCTTCAAGATGCTGAAGTAAATATTTTGGCAACTTTAGATTTCCAGTAGAGATACTATGAAGTTCAGGGGTCATTTCAACAAAAGTGCTAAGCTTAGAATGTAAACTATGCATTAACAACCAAAGGGACGCAGTTCAATTGATATACCTTTCAATGTAGAAATAGGAGATCCTGAATTCGAAACTTTGCTTTTTCAAAAATGTATCTATATATTATTAAAAGGAAAAAAAAGTGTTAAATGACTCTTTTGCCCTTATATTCTTTTAGAAAATATTTAAATTCCTAATTATTAATTGACATAATTTTCTATTAATTAAAAACTGATAAAACAAATTGAAGAAGCATATTTTGAGAACATTCAGCTGTTTTACTACGGTAGTTATTATTACTAATTGACAATAATGGCAATTATTAAATTATGTGTTTTCCTTAACTGATTTTATTCATTATTTCTCTTCTCAAATGCCATAATTTGACGGGATTAAATGCTAATTGATCATTTCAATGTTTCTTTCTTTTCTTTTTCCCTTTTCAAATGCTCTAATTTTATGACATTAAATGAACGTTTCTTTTTTTTCCCTTTTCAAATGCCCATGACATTAATGCACTATCTATTTGAGGTTAATTTCAATAACGGCTTTTTAAGCTAATGTGTTGGACAATTTTTATATTTGTTTTGTTGCCTGTATATACTACAGTTGAGCATTTGAGGCCGAGGCAGAAGTGGTCCTAACGGGAAACCCATTGGAGGCCGAGGGGCAGGGAGAGGCAGGGCTTGATGTGCAAGTGATGGTTGCCTAACATGGGTTGTCGAGCTACTTTTAGATTCTATGTGATGTCGTAGTTTATTCCTGCTTTGGTGGCTTTCATATTTTGATAATTTGCATGTTAAGTTCCATAGTTTCTAGAGTGAAGATTTTGTATCATGGTTATCTTGTGAACGAAGGTGTTTCTTGATTATATAGTCTGATGAGTTTATTGTCTACTACAGTTATGCATTTGCATATATGAAAAAAGTGATTTTGCTCTTTTATATATGTAAAGTATTTTTTATCCTCTCACTCTATAAATCAACAGTTTGGTCCAAGAACTTTCACATTAACCTGACTAAATTATCATTAAATTGAGTCCGATGAGTTTGGACTAAATTATTTTATATTATTTAATAGTTGTAACAATCCATAATAATAGTAGTAATGGACTATTTCACTTTCTTGTTATTATGAACAATAATATATTATTGTATATTGTTTGATCAGCTAAATTTATATAATTTATCCTTGCATCGCACGAGACACTATTAAGTATTAAAAAAAATGCTTCAAAACTTAGCTTTTTCAAAAACTTATTAAGTATTAAAAAAAATGCTATGCATTAAAAAAAAGTTTTATATCAGTAAATGTACAAAGCCTTGAACCCGTGAGTGGTACATGAAAGAGTAGATGAACAAACCCACAAATCCTTGCCTAATACATCAACAAGTAACGCCAATTTGATGATAATATGCAATTTGAACTTATCATAATGAGCACGTATGACTCAACGGGAGAACTACAACACAGTAACAAGACAAAACTACATGCATATAATACGCACTCCATTCGCCACGTCCCTATGCGATCACCCCTATAAATACCCATTCCATCCCACTTCTCTACTCACCACTTCACTCTCCTCTCTACTTGATACGAGATTTAACCAAGTTTACACGAATTTACAAAGCAATCACAAAACTTAAAGCAATAATAACACCAGCGATTTTATAGAGGACTCCCGAAGACGTTTTATGGTCCCCTGACTAATCCTCTATTAGAGCGAGCAATTTTATTACCAAAAGGGTACTAAAGACCACGATAGAGATTACAAGAATATTCAAGCCACTCAATCAACTAGATTAAAGTCAGAATCACAAATCCAACGAGAACAATTCTTAAACTATCGTGATTTACAGAAACCAAAAGTAATCCTACAAGATTATAGGATTAACACAACATTACCCTTACAAACACCGCTCAGAGATCTAGATTCTTCACTCCTCATCAATGGAATGATCTATCTCTTGAAAATGCCTCTAGTAGCCAAACACGAAAATGAGAGAGAGAGTTTAGGATTTCTTCTTCTCACAAACAGAAAGCGGCGTAACTGAAGACTAGAGCTCTTGGCCGATGAAGTGAGCTTTCATATGTAGGGTTTTTCGATCTCCTTAAAACGTAGCGTTTTAGACTGCTCTTCTAGTTGGATTCGGATAGACTTGAATCGGGTCTTGGGCTTGGGCTCATCACATGAAACCAGGGACAATAAATCCCCAACATTCTCCACCTTTGGCCCTTGGTTCCTCTACTTGGTAATAAGATCACTTCAAGCTCCCTTAGAGTTTAGAAATCTACCTGACATCTGCAGTACTGTTTCATTTGGGATCAAACAGTACCATTCCTATTATGCTAAGACCAACCTGAAACTTAGCAACAGAAACAACTTTAGTGAACAGGTCAGCTAGATTCACACTTGTGTGAATCTTAACAACAGAATTATGACCGAGTTAATAATGTGTCTAATAAAATGAAGCTTAATATCAATGTGTTTAGTTCTCTCATGACAAACTGAATTCTTACATAGATGTATGGCAGATTGAGAATCACAGTGAATATTTACATTATTCTGATTAATTCCTAACTTAGTTAAGATACCCTTTAACCAAAAACCTTCTTTGACTGCCTCTGTCAAAGCTATATATGCTACTTCAGTAGTTGACAATGCAACTACATGCTGCAGATAGGATTTCCAACTGATTAGGTTATTACCAATAGTATAACAATATCCTGTGATAGACCTTCTTTTATCAAGGTCTGCTGCATAGTCAAAATCACAGAATCCCTCAATGTTAACAGTTTTACCATTAGCACTTCTATAACACAAACTTAAACCAGAATTACCATGTAAATATCTCCCTAGCCACTTAACAGCATTCCAGTGTGTTTTATTAGGATTTGACATGTACCTACTCACAAGACTGACTCCATAGGCTATATCAGGTCTTGTACAGACCATTGAGTACATATAGGACCCAACTACATTCTGATATGGAACATTTTCCATAAATGCAGCTTCATCATCATCTAGTTTATCCTTAGTTATGCTAAGTTTAAACTGTGCTCCTATTGCTGTACTCACTGGTTTGTTACAATTTAAATCAAAATTAATTAAGACCTCCTCAATATAATCTTTTTGAGTCAGAATTAGGTACCCTTTACTTCTATTTCTAAATATGTCTATCCCTAATATTCTCCTTGCAGGTCCTAAGTCTTTCATTTCAAACACAATATCCAGTTTCTGTTTGAGTTTATCTATTTCAACTTTACTCTTACAAGCAATGAGAATATCATCCACAAATAACAAGAGATATATATACAGATTATTACTTAACTTGCTATAGTAAACACAAGAATCATATTTGCTTCTAGTAAAGTTAAATTTTAGTATAAACTCATCAAACTTAAGATACCATTGTCTTGGTGATTATTTTAGGCCATACAAAGACTTCATAAGTAAACACACATGATTTTCAAAACCTTTCAATATGGTTCCTTCAGGTTGTGTCATATATAACTCATCCTGAAGTTCACCATGCAAATGTTGTTATAACATCCATCTTCTCTAATTCTAAGTCAAACAGTGCAACTAGAGAGAGAACTCTTCTTATAGAGACATGTTTATAATTGTTGAAAATATTTCCTAATAATCTACTCCCTCAATCTGAGAGAAACCTTTGGCTACAAGCCTGGCTTTGAACCTCTCAGGTTCAACTCCTGGTATAGGAGGTTTTCTCTTAAAAATCTATTTGTTTCCTATGATCGTTTTTCCTTTTGGTTTAGGAACAAGAACCCAAGTTTTATTCTTATTCAGTGACTCTAGTTCATCTCTTATAGCTTGGTTTCATTTATCCCAGTCTTTAATTCTTTTAGCCTCTATATAGGATTTAGGATCATTATGTTCAATACATTCAGCATTTAACATTGAATATTCAATAAGATCAGAATAATTGCAGTCATAAATCACATAGTCTCTGAACCTAGAAGGGAGTCTTGATTCCCTTCTTGGTCTCTGATTTAATGACTGTGTATTATTCTGGTCATTATCATGTTCAATTATAGGTTCTTAATTATACTGTAAATTATCATCATACTGTTCATTTTCAAACTCATTTATAGGTTGATCAAGATTATCAAAGTCATCATTTTGTTCATCATTAACTGTTTCACTATCAGTATTAGTGAACTCCACCGCAAATAGGTAATTATCTTGCTGAACTATGTTTTGAACATTTATACATTTAGGAAACAAATTCTCATTAAAAGTTACATCTCTACTAATGATCAACTTATTTTCATCTAGTGACCAAAGTCTATAACCTTTTACACCATTTGGATAGCCAAGAAATATACATTTCTTGGCTCTAGGATCAAGTTTTGACTCACTACTATGACCATAAGCCAGACAACCAAAGGTTTTTAGATTATCATATCTCACAGGCTTGTTATACCAGAGTTCATTAGGACACTTATTATTCAAAGCAAAACTAGGTGATCTATTAATTATGTAGCAGGCAGTAGCAGCTGCCTCAGCCCAAAATCTATGAGCTAGACCAGACTCAATTGACAGACACCTTACTTTATTAAGTATAGTTCTATTGTACCTTTCTGCCACTCCATTTTGCTGTGGAGTGTAGGTATAGGTCCTATGTCTATCAATGTCATGTTTTAGACAGAACTCATTAAACTGTGTGTTTATAAACTCCAAACCATTATCAGTTCTTAAGGTTTTCACCTTTAAGTTAGTCTAATTTTCAACCATAGATTTCCAATTCACAAAAGTTTAAAACACATCAGTTTTATTACTCAATAAATAAATCCATATTTTTCTTATGTGATTATCAATGAAAGTCACAAAATATAGACAGTGTGATAAAGACAAAGGCACATAGGGTGAACCCCACAGGTCACTATGAACATATTCTAATGGTTTACTGGAATCACAATTTGCAGGTTTAAATGACAGTCTATGTGATTTACCTAAAATGCAAACTTCACAAGTTTTTGACTTTGTACCAGTTTT
>CAOJBJ010105349.1:0-13366 GCA_948291685.1 Euphorbia celastroides
CTTGCATATATTTCAAGAACTTCACCCTTTTTTTTAATTTTTTAATAGTTAGATATATGGCAACATTTTAAATGCCGGTGATATGATTTCAATGTCTGATTGTACTAAATATTAAAATATCATACAAATTTGTTTACAAACGTACGTCATACGATTCAAATAAAAGTTTAGCTTTTACATTTAAATAAGTGAATTAAAAGGTGAATATATTTCTGGTTTGAAGGTTTGGTGTAAGTGCAACTTCAGTTGTTTTTTTTTTTTTTTTTTTTTTTTGTGAAAGCGGTGCACTGCGCTAGATGCAAAAACAACATTGTTTATTTGCTAGCGTTTTTTTTTTTTTTTGAAAAAGAAAAGGCATTTGATGGCGTTAATGTATTGAAAGATTTGTAAATGAATTTGAATTTTGGGTCGAGTTCAGTAGTGGAATCGGTTTCGATTTTATTTTTTTAAATTAATTTTACTTTGTTTTTTATCAGTGGATTGAAATTCAGTTTAATGGCAATAATGACAAAGTTGAAGAAAAACATTGCATCTTTAATCAGCAGTTTAAATTACAACATCACACCAATAAATTCAGCTCTAATAACAAATTGACTAAATGCATCATAAACTCTTTACAGTTGGAAAAAAAATGTTCAGTGACCCCTGAACGTTTAAAAGTTTCTTTTAACCTCTTGAAGTTGGCTTTTTGTCTCTCAATCTCCTGAATGCCACGCGTCGGTTTCTAGTTGATTTGACTTTTCAAAGATGTTATTTTTTCTTTCTAACCAGTAGCTAACATGTGGCATACAAGGATCTAGAGATACAAAAATATCGTAGAAACGAACCTTTAGTCACGTAGGGGCCCCCTAGAGCGTTCTTTTGAGGATCTTAACTTAATCAGCAGAGGGGAGGGCGAGTAGGGCATGATTGGGTGAGCTAGACGTTAATGACGTAATGCAAGAAATAAAAGTTTTGGGATTTGGCATTCCTAGCTTTATGTTAAGTTAAATAGAAGATCTGTCTGCTCTCACCTTGGCTAGGCTCGTAGATAAAAAAGAAATGGTAGGACTTTTAACGCTTAGCTCTTATTTCCTGGAAGTGAATGATTAAACCGATAGCTATTCAAAGCATCGAGAAAGATTAGTGGGGACTAAGAGAGGGCGAAGGTCTCGTATCAACCCGAATCCTCTCTTTTCAGGAAGCTAGGGAGCTAGTCTTTACCGAAGAGATCCTTTTCATCACCTTCTTAGCGTAGCGCTCCGTTGCAGCTACTTCTGTAGCACTCAGACTAGCAGGGAGCAGCGGAGTCTGTAACAGCTTATGCTAGCAAAGAGCTTCTTCTTTCCCTATTGAAAGAAGATTCTGGTCCATCCACGAATCCTTCCCATTTCCATTTCTACGGTATCGTATAATAGAAGAAATGCCACATCAGGAATAGAATCAGCTTACAGCCTTGTAGAGGACAAGGGAAGGGGTACAGACTCCATTTGGTAACTTCTCAGAAAGCTTATCGGAAAAGGAAAGACAGAGACGAAGTAAGAGGATACAACAAGATGTGCAGAAGAATGAGCCAAACACAACTATACCTCTACCCGGGGCTCGAAATTGGTAGCTGACGAGCATAGTATACACCAATCCTACTGACTATGGCGATAGCCGATCTACAGAAAGGGGTACGGACTCGTTTTGGCTCTGATACCAATTTGGTATGTGGGGCTCACCTTCCTCAGGGAAGGAGGTAGGAGATGAAAAGTCGGTACCCTAAACCCTAAACGCTGCTATTCCACCCTGGAACACTCTGGTGAGGCGTATCCTTACGACTGCGGGCTACTCTCGCTAACCCCGGCAAGCAGGAGTGATCTCAACTGAACTTAACAAAAATCTTTCTCTTCTTTTTCTTAAACACAAAAGATATAAATGGGCGCGGTACACATAACCCCCCCGCTTTCAGGATACAACGACAACAAAAGATCTAGCAGTGGGTAGAAGGGATCAAGGAGTATGATATCGGCTTAAGAGGTTTTATGATCGATAGATGAGAGGAGAACACAAACACACAAGAACTCGGTTTTCTGGTAGACCAGGATCCACAAGAGTGGCAAGGACATACGCAGGAGAACGTCCTAGTTCAGAGAAAGACACATGCAAACCCTGAAGCTGTGTTGTAAAGGGAATACCCTTTAGCTCTAAAACTTGGTTTACACAAACACATAAGGATAAGAGGAATAGACGAAAAACACAAGAGATGAGAAGCAACTGAAGAAGTGAAGTCAAAAACAGGAACTCTTTATTGCAAACTATTCCGCAAACTCTCAAGCTGATACAAGATATCTCTCTAAAGCTCACAGCTCTCAAGCTTAGCTTAGAACTCAGAAGCTCTAAATTTTAGCTTGGTTTTACACACTGACGGGACCTCTTATATATATAGAGTTTGGTAAATTCCTCTTTGATTCTACCCCGTGTCCGGGGGTTCCCTCTAATCAAAAATGAGATAAGGTTGATTTTTATCAATGGCATCGCTGACTCATTCAACTGCCACTCAACCATATTCGTAACACATCGAATTGGAAGTGTCCTAATTCAACTCACTCTCTTTCTTGTGTATACTGATTCTTGTTCAGAGCTTAGCCGAACTGATGAATGCTCCTTCTCCTGTTTTGTTAAGAATGCATAGCTCTTTTGGTTCCGAGGAACCTTGAATGGACAAGATTCCCCAGGCGCACTCATCCATCGTAAGCGAGTGGGCTGACCCCTAATCCAAATCTAGGTCTGTTTCCCTATTCTTGATATCAAGTTTGGTCTAGAAGTCCCATGATCCTTTGATCTAGTTGACCGAGTGTACCATGATCTGACATTCCGGAAGAAGGATGATTGGGACAAGCTTTAGAATATCTTTTACTAGCACAATGGGGAGGGTCCAACCAACAGCATTAAGGGGGTTTGAGAAGACCGGCCTGGGAGTATGGACAGGTATTTCTAACTGTACTTCCAACACGAATGGGGGACAGGAGGATTCATTCTTTGTCTATGAAAGACAGACTGACCTTTCGCCTCGACTCTTTCTTCTCGATCGAAATAAGTAGTCAAGTTATGCTTCGTATTCTTTCAAATCCTATGCTCTAGGGGCAGAAAGAGGGTAGGCATTAGCCGGGTACGATGAGTACCAGAAGGCGGTCATTGATCTAGCAAATCGGTTGGTCAATCTTCCCTAAAGCAATATGGGAAGGAGACCTAGACTACTGGAGCGCGCGTTGGTTGGATTACGAAAGTAGCTTGTCACCCTCAGATAACCCTGACCACGGAAACGATGGGACTGAGAAGCGCATGTCGGTGAAGCAACGGCGACTCCATACCGAGCCCTTGAAAGAGAGGGGTAAGGATAAGACAGGTTCTTAGGGAAGGACGTTCTTGCTGCTATCGAGCTAGTTCGAGTGCTAAGGCTTCTCCTTATCCTTATCCTTTCTCAGAGGTTTGAGATTCAGTTACATTTTCAGTTCCAGTTAGAATGCTAAGGTAAGATTTTTGCCAGAAAGTTACCAGGCATTGATATAGTTGAAGATCTAAGTTCCCCGGCAAAGATAGAAAGACTAACTTCGTCCCCCGCTCAAAAGTTACCTGCTTTCTTTCCAAAGCTAAAAGGGTTAACCCTCGACCAACCAAAATCCTCTATAAATAGAGGAGAGTTCATTCATAACAAACATCATTCCATTCCAACACAACACAACTCATTTCTCTATTCTAGTGAGTGTGTTGAAATCCATCACTTTCTAACACTCTCAATAAGAGAGGTTTGAGAATTTTTTGGCTAGCACTGGTCCCGAGTCGAGAGGAGTTCGCACATGTTAACATTGGAGGGCTTCCACTTGAAAGCCTCAACCTTGGCTCATTATCGGCCTTAGTCTCGGTCCCGCTTTAAGGAGAACTCGCACACTTGGTGGTGAAAAGCTTATTCGGGCACTTGATAGTGGAAAAGCTTGTTTGGCCACTTGGTGGTGGAAGATATTGTTTGGGCACTTGGTGATGGGAGAGCTTGTTCGTGCAATTGGTGGTGAAAAGGGCTGCTCGTGCACTTAGTGTTGGAAGGGTTTGCTTGAAAGCTTGGTCAAGGAAAGTTTCCACTCACAAGCTTCAATGCCTACCTCCTCCTCTACCGCCATGCCATCTCTGATGGAGACTACTAAGTGAGTTTTTATTTATATATAATCTCACTTAATTATAAATTGGATGGTTCTCAAAGAAACACGGTCCTGTCAAATTCTAGAAAAATTTTAACTGGTATTCTGCTGCGATCGGTTGATTTTTCGACGATGAATTCCTTCAACTAGTATCAGAGCGGGGTTTCTGTCAAGTTGATTCCATGGATTTTGTTCATCAGGATTCCTATTGATAATAGGAATGGTTAATGAAAGGATAAAATTGGAAATTATTTTGATGTTCTTGGTTATAATTGCTTTTGTTTGAACATAATACACTGAAAATCAAATATACTATAATGAATATTTGGCTATGTGAGACTTGGGGCCCGTGCATGTTCTGGCAAGGAATGGACTTGGTGTCTAGCTCTCATGGAGCACCTCTCCTACCTGGGAATGTGCATCGGCAACTAGGCTCTAAATGCTAAAGGATTCGCTATGGATTATTTGAATTATTGTATGGGGATTGGATTCCACACACGTCTTAAATCCGTTTTGACAAAACGGTGCATTTGATTGTTATATAATGTTTTAAAGTGTTTCGAATTGGTTTTAAAATTTAATCCAATGCTTTGAATTTCAAAGTAACAAAATTTGATGAATTTTGTAGTTGAAATTCTATTGGATTTTCTCGATAGGAATCCAAGGCAAATTAATGGCGGAATTTGGTTGGATTAGCATATGAGAACTTCCTTGAAGTCTTACATGTTTTAACTTGGTTATGTCTTAAACATAAAACTTGACCTTGGAACGTAAAATGATGAATTGTAAAATTGGCTCATTTAATTGTGGTACCAATACAAATGGGTACATTAAAGTTATAAGAATCATGATCACCAAAATTCGAGTGGGAGCAAAATTGATAATTTTGCTTTATGACTTTGGTTATTGGGGCCCTAACCGGCTTCAAGATCATGATTAGCTAAATTGATGGTTTCACCTCTTATTTGGTTAAATAAAAATTGACTATTTAAATGGGTTTTCCGATGGTTTTAAATAATTGTTTATATGTAAAACCAAATTACTAATCCATCAAATTATTGAGTCGTTTAAAAGTGCTATCCAGATTTACACCTCTTTCATACGCCAAGGCATAGTGTGCAACATGCTCAGCAGGCCACATTATGTGTTATGGTGGGACGGGGTGGGTTAGGTAACAATTGTATGGCTAAGATGTGAAATGGTGGTTTAGACTCAACGGGTTAGGACTCGATGAATGGGGCCCGAAGTACAGATGGGTAAAGTACCAATACGCCCATCAAACCATGAGTCCTTCATGAAAGGATTGGATAGGTTGTCCTACCAAGCGTTCTATGGTGAGCAACATGCTCAGCAGGGCTCATTAGTTGAATGGTTGTGGATCTTGATCAAAAGCCTCAAATCACCAACATAAAATTAATCTAAATTAATTAATTTGTCTAGAGGCTATAAAAGCCCTTTATTTCAAACCTTGTTTTGATTGTAGAGGGGTAATAACAATGAGACTCGGCTATAATAGTATAACAAATTGTTCCAATGTATCATTGAAGTGGTAGGCTCTCTAGACATAGTTTTGTTGATTGGATCCAGAACTCATGAATAGTTCTAAGACATGAATCAAAGAAACGTGGTAGAAAGGCCTAGCTAGGCCTATTGACTAAGATATATCACCATCATGAATTGAGTGGTGTGATAAAAAGAGAAAGCTTGGATATTAAATATCTTATGTTAGATAACATAGCCCCTGAATTGCAAGAAACAGTTGGAGGGGATGCAATCCTATGCTATGATAATGTTTTAATGAAACATACTGGCGGGTGTCGAATCCGCCAAGTTTAATTTTATTTTCTTGCTCAAACTTGTGATAGTGGAAGCAAGGTCGATCCCATAGGGAGTGTGAAAATTCCGTAAATCCTTTTGTTGAATTAAAATAGAAAAACTAAATAGGGGGGTTTTTAAAGATTGATGTGGTTTTGATAAAACTTAAATTAGTCGAGGCTCCTTCCACGTGAGGTGGCCCTGAACGGTTTTATCCATTCTCCACTTTCCGGAAAAAATGATGATTTTACCCCCGGCCCAGAATATTCATCCCGAGCAAAACCGATGAAAACCCACCATCAGGACCAACATGCTTCATTTTGTGAGAAATCTCAATAAAATCCGCATGTTGATCACTCGTAGGGACGGAAAAACGTTTTCCCGAAAATTCGGTAAAACCGAAAAATTTTCGGGAAAATTTTTTTTCGACCCCACAATGAAAACCCACCTTCGGGACCAACATGCTTCATTTTGTAAGAAATCTCAAAAAATGCGCATGTTGATCATTCGTAGGGATGAAAAAACGTTTTCCTAAAAAGTTGGTAAAACCGAAAAATTCTCGGGAAAATTTTTTTCTGACCCGACGTGATTCGTCGCTTGCCTAAGGCGACGGGCCAACTATGAGCCCGATGAGGTGCATTTATAGGTGAGGGACAAGAAAAATCAATGACAGACAAGCAGGCAGCAGATGTGCACCCCCTCTATAGTAGTGCTTCTGCTGAGTCTGGGCCTTGGGGGACTGGACATCGACATGTCACACCCAGCACCACTCTTAGAAAACCACCTTCCGCTTGGAATATTAACCTGAAATTTATTACACATCTCAACAGTGATGATTCAAGACCATGCGTAAAATTTCGTGACATTTGGCGTAGTGAAACTACCCTTATCACATAATGCATCCCCGACTTACCCGTGTCGGAAACCCGCCTTACGCTTGAAATTTTCAGCCAAAATTTTGTACACTTCTTCATAATAATGATCCAAGAGTACAAAATTTCATGACATTCGGAGCAGTTGAGTTTTGGTCCGAAATTTCGTACACTTCTCATAGGTAAACGTGTGCGAATTGTCATGGAATTTGGGGCGGTGGAGTTTTGAGCTGAAATTTTGCATACTACTCCACGATGATGATCCAAGACCGTGTTTAAAATTTCATGTCATTCGGAGCACTTGGATTTCGATCTGAAATTTCGGACACCTCTCAACGGGAAGCTTCGGGGATGTGTGCGAGTTTTCATGGAATTTAGGACGGTGGAGTTTTGAGCTGAAATTTAGCACACTAATCCATGATGATGATCCAAGACCGTGTTCAAAATTTCATTCCAGTCAGAGTACTTGGGTTTCGGTCCGAAATTTCAAACACTTCTCAACGGTAAGCTTCAAGGATGTGTGCGAGTTTTCATGGAATTTGGGGCAGTGGAGTTTTGAACTGAAATTTTTCACACTACTCCACGATGATGATCCAAGACCGTGTTCAAAATTTCATTCCATTCGGAGCACTTGGGTTTCGGTCTGACATTTCAGACACTTCTCCTAAGTTTTCATGAAATTTAGAGCAGTGGAATTTTGTGTTGAAATTTTGCACACTCCTCCACGATGATGATTCAAGACCGTGTGCAAGATTTCGTGCCATTCGGAGCATTTGGGTTTTAGTATGAAATTTCGGACACTTTTCCCAAGTAAATCTTCAGGGACGTGTGCAAGTTTTCATGAAATTTAGAGCGATGGAAATTTAAGCTGAAATTTTGCACACACCTCCACGATGATGATCCAAGACCGTGTGCAAAATTATGTGCCATTTGAAGCACTTAGGCTCTGTTCTTTTCAATTTATTTGTCATCAGCAGAACTGAACTAACTGAAACTTATTGAATAAGTACTAAACTGAACTGAAACTTATTGAATAAGTACTGAACTGAACTAACTGAAACTTATTGAATAAGTACTGAACTGAACTGAACTGAATGGAAAATAAGTTGAAAAGAACAGGACCTTAGTCACATGTCTCACCCAGCACCCCTCCTAGAAAACCACATTATATCTATATATTAATTCTAGTGAGATAACAATGACAAGATTACATATGTGGCTAAATGGCGAGGGGGTGATGCAATCTGTTGAGAGGTCGACGGTTCGATTCCCTCAACTCCCGTTGTTTTGTTATTTTTTTCCATCGGGCCCGTGCAAGGGTCATAACCTCGGATCTTGCAAGGGTCATAGAGCCACCCACGGCCGGGGTGCCGTGCACTAAGGAATATTTGGGCATGTTCCGAACTTATTCATACTTGGGCATATTTTGCACGTACTTAGGTATTGCTGGGAATATTTCACGTGAAATTAGGCATATTTGTGCATGTTCCGCTCTTATTCATATTTGGGCATATTTTGCATGTACTTAGGCATTGATGCACGGGCCATAACCTCGGATCTTGTAAGGGTCATAGAGACACCCGCGGCCGGGGTGTCGTGCACTAAGGAATATTTGGGCATGTTCTGCACTTATTCATACTTGGGAATATTTTGCACATACTTAGGCATTGCTGGGAATATTTCACGTGAACTTAGGCATACTTAGAAGAAGGGAGTACTCGGGTACTTGGGCATTTTTCGAGGCAAGGGGGTCGGGGTGGGGTTTTGGCAAGACAGTGATGATGTTGGGTGGGGGGAGGGACGAATCGGAGCGACAAAGGGCTGTATCTCAGTGGATCGTTGCATCAAGGCCATTTTGCCACTTACAATACCACGTCATGTATTTAAGTCGTCTGCAAAGGATTCTTCCCGCCGCCCGGTGGCAATTGTACTTCATGGCGGCCCGTGCAGCTCGTCCGCTGTGGGGCTTGGCCAATGACATGTGCCTTTGGGGGCCGGATGGCCCCTACTGAGGGTCGGAAAATGAGCGGCGGATGCATGCGTCGCTTCTATCCTGGATTCTGACTTAGAGGCATTCAATCATAATCCAGTGCATGGTAGCTTCGCGCCACTGGCTTTTCAACCAAGCGCGATGACCAATTGGACCCCTGAAACTAACCTATCTCACGACGTTTTAAACCCAGTTCACGTTCCCTATTGGTGGGTGAACAATCCAACACTTGGTTAATTCTGCCTCACAATGATAGGAAGAGCCGACATCCAAGGATCAAAAAGCAACGTCATTATGAACGCTTGGCTGCCACAAACCAGTTATCCCTGAGGTAACTTTTCTGACACCTCTAGCTTCAAATTCAGAAGGTCTAAAGGATCGATAGACCACGCTTTCAAGGTTCGTATTCATACTGGAAATCAGAATCAAATGATGTTTTACCCTTTTGTTCCGCACGAGATTTCTGTTCTCATTGAGCTCATCTTTGGACACCTGCGTTATCTTTTAATAGATATGCCGCCGTAGCCAAACTCCCCACCTGACAATGTCTTCCGCCCGGATCGGCCACCGAAGTGGCCTTGTTTCCAAAAAGAGGGGCAGCACGGAATAAGTAAAATAACGTTAAAAGTAGTGGTATTTCATTGTCACCATTTTTGGCTCCCACTTATCCTACATCTCTCAAGTCATTTCACAAAGTCGGACTAGAGTCAAGCTCAACAGGGTCTTCTTTCCCCGCTGCTTCCGCCAAGCCCATTCCCTTAGCTGTGGTTTCACTGGATAGTAGACAGGGATAGTGGGAATCACGTTAATCCATTCATGCGCGCCACTAATTAGATGACAAGGCATTTGGCTTCCTTAAGAGAGTCATAGTTACTCCCGCCATTTACCCGCGCTTGGTTAAATTTCTTCACTTTGACATTCAGAGCACTGGGCAGAAATCACATTGCATTAGCATCCGCAGGGACCATCACAATGCTTTGTTTTAATTAAACAATCAGATTCTCCTTGTCCGTACCAGGTCTGAGTCAACTGTTCGACGCCCGGGGAAAGCCCCTGAAGGGGCCGTTCCCAGTCCATCCCTCGGCCGGCACGCGACGACCCTCTCTCACTGCGGGAGCAGCTCGAGTAGTCCACCGATAGCAGATAGGTTCAGGACTGGGATCCTCGGGCCCAGCCCTCACAGCCAACCTTTTCCTGAGGTTACGGATCCATTTTTCCGACTTCCCTTGCCTACATTGTTCAATCGACCAGAGGCTATTAACCTTGGAGACCTGATGCGGTTATCAGTACGACCGGGCGTGGATGGCACACAGTCCTCCGGATTTTCAAGGGCCGCCGGGGGTGCATCAGATACAGCATGATGTGCGCTGCTCTTCCAGCCGCTGGACCCTACCTTCGACTGAGTTGTTTCCAGGGTGGGTAGGTTGTTAAACAGAAAAGATAACTCTTCCCGAGGCCCCCGTCGATGTCTCCAGACTCCCTAACGTTGTCGTCAGCCCCTACATCACGGTTTAGGAAATTTAACCCGATTCCCTTTAGAAGGTCGCGCGAGAACGCGTTGTCGGACGGGCTTCCCTCGTCTCTTAGGATCGACTAACCCATGTGCAAGTGTCGTTCACATGGAACCTTTCCCCTCTTCAGCCATCAAAGTTCTCATTTGAACATTTGCTACTACCATCAAGATCTGCACTGACGGCCACTCTGCCTGGGCTCGCGCCCTAGGATTTGCAGCATCCGCCACGCCCTCCTACTCATCAGGGCCTGGCTCTTGCCCCGAGGGTCGGGTATAGGTCGCGCACTTAAGCGCCATCCATTTTTGGGGCTAGTTGATTCGGTTGGTGAGTTGATACACACTCCTTAATGGATTTCGACTTCCATGACCACCGTCCTGCTATCTTAATCCACAAACACCCTTTGTGGGTTCTAGGTTAGCGTGCAGTTGTGCACCGTAAACCATCTTCTGGTTCATCCCGCATCGCCAGTTCTTCTTACAAAAAATGGCCCACTTGGAGCTCTCGATTCTGTGGCCTAGCTCAACGAAGCATCCGTGTTGTCCTACCTATTTAAAGTTTGAGAATATGTCGAGGGCGTTGCGCCCACTGATGCCTCTAATCATTGTCTTTACCAGATAGAACTCATTCCGAGCTCCAATTATTCTGGGGGAAACTTCAGAGGGAACCAGCTACTAGACGGTTCGATTAGTCTTTCGCTCCTATACCCAAGTCAGGCAAACGATTCGTACGTCAGTATCACTGCGGGCCTCCACCAGAGTTTCCTCTGGCTTCACCCCGCTCAGGCATAGTTCACCATCTTTCGGGTCCTGATAGGCATGCTCTCACTCGAATACTTCTAAGAAGATCAAGGTCGGTCGACGATGCAACCTTCGAGGGGATCCTGCCAGTCACCTTCCTTATGCCTTACGGGTTTACTCGCCCGTTGACTTGCACACATGTCAAACTCCTTGGTCCGTGTTTCAAGACGGGCTGAATGGGGAGCCCACTTGTCGATCCCTAGAGCGCACAGGTGCTGAGGCACGCTGTGACGACGTGTGCTGCTTTCCACGATCGCTGCGACGACATCTCCGCATGCATTTCAAAGGCCTGGGCTTGGGCCGCTATCTCAATCTGTGTCCCGAGTCGATCGGAAGACCAGCTTGTGACTGTTCCATATCTGACCGGGGCGCATCGCCGGCCCCCATCTGCTTCCCTCCCGATAATTTCAAGCACTCTTTGAGTCTCTTCTCAAAGTTCTCTTCATCTTTCTTGTTTGCTATCGTTCTCTCGCCCGTATTTAGCCTTGGATGGAATTTACCGCCCGATTTGGGATGCATTCCCAAACAACCCGACTCATAGACGGTGCCTCGTGGTGCGACAAGGTCCGGCACGACGGGCTCTCACCCTCTCCGGCGGCTCCTTCCAGGGGACTTGGGCCTTGTCCGCCGCTGAGGATGCCTCTCTAGACTACAATTCGAGCATCGAAGGCGCCCGATTCTCAAGCTAGGCTCTTCCCGGTTCACTCGCCGTTACTAGGGGAATCCTGGTAACTTTCTTGTCCTCCGCTTATTGATATGCTTAAACTAAGCGGGTAATCCTGCCTGACCTAGGGTCGCATTACGAGCACATCTTAAGAAACGCTTTGGGGCCTCGTCAGTCTCGTCGGCACCCAATCGCTCACAGCACTTAGCGAGGGTCATACAACCACCGATATCGCATTTCCCTGCGTTCTTCATCGATGCGAGAGCCGAGATATCCGTTGTCGAGAGTCCTTTAGATTTTCAAAGCAAGGCGCATCCCTCTTGCACACCGTTTTCAAGGCAACCGAGGCATCCTATCTTTTTTTTTTTTGCAATTCCTTGGCACTTTCCGTGCCGGGGGTTTGTTAGCAGGCCATGACCGAGGCACCCGGGATGGAAGGCCAGTCCTACACACCAAAATACCCCGATCAAGGCCTTGTGAAGGGCCTGGGCTGGCATAACCAGCTTTGGAACCCTCGTTTTATGAACATGTTCACGGGTCATTCTGCTAGGCAGGTTTCGACAATGATCCTTCTGCAGGTTCACCTACGGAAACCTTGTTACAACTTCTACTTCCTCTAAATGATAATGTTTAGTGGACTTCTCGCGACGTCACCGGCGGTTAACCGCCCACGTCCCCGCGATTCGAACACTTCACCGGACCATTCAATCGGTAGGAGCAATGGGCGGTGTGTACAAAGGGTAGGGATGTAGTCAACTCGAGCTGATGACTCGCGCTTACTAGGAATTCCTCGTTAAAGACCAACAATTGCAATGATCTATCCCCATCACGATGAAATTTCAAAGATTACCCAGGCTTATTGGCCAAGGCTATAGACTCGTTGAATACTTTAGTTTAGCGCGTGTGCGGCCCAAAACATCTACGGGCATCCTAGACCTGTTATTGCCTCAAACTTCCTTCACCTGGCCGCGAAGGGATACCTCCGCGTAGCTAATTAGCAGGTTGAGGTCTCGTTCGTTAACAGAATTAACCAGACAAATCGCTCTACCAACTAAGAACGACCATGCACCACCAGCCATAGAATGAGAAAGAAATCTCAGTCTGTCAATCCTTACTATGTCTGGACCTGGTAAGTTTCCCCGTGTTGAGTCAAACTAAGCCGCAGGCTCCACCCTTTGTGGTGCCCTTCCGTCAATTCCTTTAAGTTTCAGCCTTGTGACCATACTCCCCCCGGAACCCAAAGAATTTGATTTCTCATAAGGTGTCGACAGAGTCCTAAAAGCAACATCCACCGATCCCTGGTTGGCATCGTTTATGGTTGAGACTAGGATGGTATCTGATCGTCTTCGAGCCCCAACTTTCATTCTTGATTAATGAAAACATCCTTGGCAAATGCTTTCGCAGTTGTTCGTCTTTCAAAAATCCAAGAATTTCACCTCTGACAATGAAATACGAATGCCCCCGACTGTCGCTGTTAATCATTATTTCGATCCCGAAGACCAACAGAATAGGACCGAAATCCTATGATGTTATCCCATGCTAATGTATTCAGAGCGT
>CAOJBJ010105450.1:0-11958 GCA_948291685.1 Euphorbia celastroides
TTGGGAGAATTGATTACCGAATTCGAGGCGGCCGCCGGGGAGGGTGAATGTGGAGTCGCCGTAGGAGAGCGTTTCAGTAAGAACACGACCACCGCTAGTCGGGATTCCGGTTTCACCTTTTTCTCTTTGTTCTCCATTTTCGGACCTCTTAACTTCAGTTTTTAGACCTTTTTAGCTCACATGGAAGAATGGCAATGCTAAGATTCGAAAACGGTGAAGAGATGAGAGAGCTTGAAATTCTTTTTGTGAACCCTATATTAGAAATGGAGGGAACTGTTAAAATGAAATATTGTAATGTCTTCCCGAAAACTTTTTATACTCCTTAAAATCAATATTACTATAATAATTAACTAGGTAAAAGTATCTTATTATTATCAAATAAATTATTTTTAAAAAACTATAATGGTAAAATGGTAAATTTAATTAATATATGGATAACAATAATAAAAATATAAATTTCTTGAAGAAAAAGTAATTTATCACTTCTTTACTTTTAGTAATATATAGATATAAATTATAATTAATAATACTAAATAATAATTATTATTATAATAATTTAATTTTGAATGAGTTGGATAGAATCTTATACATTTTACGCAACCTTTTTTACATGTTTAGGTGACAGTTTTGAATAATGTTGCTATAGATACATTTTTTCTATAAAAAATGCAACACTTTCTGAGTAACGCTTCATTTTTGGGTTGCTATAGGCTGTTTATGGTGTAGTGTTTTATCGGTATTCCATTTTCTGTAAGAAAAGATACATGTGTGATTAAACCAAGTGAAATGACAATTAATGCATCTCAAATGCACGATATAATATCACAATCAATAAATTCAAGTCAGGGACAATTAAGCAAAGCAAAAAAGTCTGGAAAACGAAAAAAAAAACAAGCTCAAACCATTTTAAAGGTCAAAATAAGCTCTTTCTTTTCCATTTTATAAACAAAAAGTAAGGAATATAGAAGAAGTGAAGAACAAGACTTGTTGATAAAACCCTCATCTATTTTCACTTTAATTTCTTTTTCTTTTCAAAAGCGAAGCTTCTCTTTCCATCATTATTATAATTATTACTCACCTTCTTTTCTTCACTTCTTTTTCCTCTACATAAACTAAACTCAAACACAATTTCCCCCACCAAAAACAATGGAGTTTCAACTCAAAAATCCATTAAAAACTCCAAAACAGAACCATTCTGATACAATCCAAGATTTGTTTGCTTCTGAATCTGATCATATGCCTTCAAGAAGTTACTTCTCCAAGTGTCAGAAAAATTCTGATTTGTGTTCTTCATTTCGCCAAGAAGCCATTTCTCTTATTTTGCAGGTAAAAATTCGGAAAAACCCATCTCAAATATTGTTTCTTTTTTATGGATTTTGATTTGTAACAATGTTGTTTCAACTGGGTAGGCACAGTTTTCTTGCAATTTGGAGCCTTTGTGTGGTTATCTTGCCGTTAATTACATTGACCGGTTCATGTCAAGGCAAGAAATTCCGGTATATAGTAATGTTCTTAACATCAATTATTATTGTGGCAACTGTTAAAAAGTTGAAGCATAAAAGTTCACACAATAATAAATGTACATTACATGTTCACTAAATATGTTGTTACCATAAATGTGTTGCAATAAGAAATTGTTATCCAAAATCTAATCCTTGAAAATTGGAGTTACAAATGCTTTTCTTACTATAGTTTTATAAGTTATTTCACTTATTTCTTTAACAATATTTGAGTTTGAATTTTTTTTTCTCAACTTTTTTACCAAAAAGTTGTGAATCCTCATCTTTAAGACCTTTCGTTCACGTAATCATAATCAATGAATAATGTTAGTTTTCGGTTTATAATTTCATTGAACTCTGATTGAGAATCTCACATCTAAAAGGATAAAA
Organism: Euphorbia celastroides; assembly: GCA_948291685.1. Lineage (NCBI taxonomy): Eukaryota > Viridiplantae > Streptophyta > Magnoliopsida > Malpighiales > Euphorbiaceae > Euphorbia > Euphorbia celastroides. Next base: position 1,890 of record CAOJBJ010105450.1, read on the forward strand.
AAGTAAGTGAACGAAGCAAATTTTGAAAATGACTCGTAAGTTCGCTATTTTTTACATTTTAGATGCTATAGTGGTGCTATAAGTTATATGGTTATTTGACAACTCTTCATTAATTATACTAATCTATAGTTAATATAACTTTTGTAGAGAGAAAAACCTTGGATCCAACGGCTGTTAGTAATATCTTGCCTTTCTTTAGCTGCAAAGATGAACAACACACATTTCCCCCTCTCCAATTTTCAGGTAATTAAGAATTCAAAATCTATCAAATAATAGCAATAATACTTGTTAAATAGCAAAATTTTTAAACTAATCATGCGATTTAATCACCGAAAATTACAGGGATCAGAAGAAAATTTCTTCTTTGACAATCAAAGTATCAACAAAATGGAGCTAATGGTACTCGATGCATACTCCTTTCTCATTTTTGCCTTATTTTATCTCTTTATTTGACCTCAAAGATCCGCCATTAACTCAAGCTCTTAAAGATCGAGCTTCGGAGATCATTTTCAAAGCTCATTATGGTAATTAGTTCATATTTTGTGCTTAATTAAGGATTAGAACTTTCTAATTTCAATTAGTGATTAGCAATTGATTGTGTTTTCTTTTGTAGAGATTAAGTTTTTGGAATTGAAGCCATCAATAATTGCAGCAGCAGCTCTACTTGTTGCTTCCCATGAACTATTTCCATTGCAATTTCCTTCTTTCAATACTTCAATTTCGTCCTCAGAATTTGTAGATAGTGTAAGAATAATATTGCCTCAAAATTAGTCTTTTTCATGTTTTGTTTTAAACATAATGCAACTTTTTCTATTAATTTAAACCTAATTTTTTAAAGTTATAACTTGAAAAAATACGTTAGTTTATATTTAAATTTGACTAAACTCATCTCAAACAAAGGATTTTATTATACAGGAGGTCGAACTTTTTGCAACAAAACATGACAAAATGGTGAAAAGTCAACCCAATTGCTATTTGACGCGTGGTTTCAATTTAGTGCATACATTGTTTTTAGCTTTTCAAAGTAAATTCAACTCAAACATAAAGTACATACACTTTATGCTAAAAGAAACTATAAAATTTCAATAAAATCCATACAGCTCAAACAACTTCTACACCTTTTCTTTAATATATATTTTTTTATCTATTTACATCACCCTATTATCTCAATTTCAATAAAATCCTCCAATAATGATGCATTATGCCTTTATTTTATGAATTTGACATTGTTTTTGACGTTGATTGAAATGGGTTACAGGAGAAGTTGGAAAAAAGCATGAAAACAATGGAAGAAATGGTGGAAATGGAAAGGTTGGATTCAGTATCAAGCACAAGAACACCATTAAGTGTACTGGAAAGACATTGCAGCAAATCAGAATGCAGCAGCAGTACAAAATCAGCCGACAATAAACTCATTAAGAGGCGAAAAACAAGCAGTTATTACACCACAAGAAAGTCATCGGCTTGAATTTGTCCAATTCAGGCAGAAACTCTGAGTTTAATTGGGTCCAATTCTCAGTCTCCAATCAATTATGTTGAAAAAACAACAAATGGGTTGGCTTAAAAAGGGAAAAAGATTCCAGCTTTGGTTTAAAAAAAGAGAATTGATGGGGCTAGATGAAGACATTGGGAACAGTATCAAAGACAGAACAGAGGTTTGAGATGTTAAGTCATCTAGTGTTGATGCTTATTTGTTTTACTGTTTCCCTTTCAATGTGTTTTTTCTGTCAAATTGAAAAGCAAATATGAGTCTTTTAAGGCTTCTTTCTCTTCACCTTTCATTTGGTTCGGTTCAGTTAGATTCTGTTCAGTTAATTTCTATTCAATTCAGTTTAGTTCGGGTCCATTAATTTTAATTGAAAAAGTAATATAAATAAATTAAGTTCCGTTAGTTAAATTCAGTTTAGTTCAGGTCTATTAAATTCAGTTAAGATTTTCAGAAGTTGATCTGTAGAGGAAGGTATGAAATGGATTTCAACGAATTAAGGTGAGAAGTTAAGTGGAGAAAGTGGTAAAAGGTGGGAAAATTAAAGGCGGGAATTTAATGTTGAGGAGAAGAAAACAAAGTAAACGACAAGTGGGTTTCAATTAAAGATTGGAGTATCTTTGTACCTAGTTATGGTTCATTTGTATTGTTCAAAACCTCATTAATATACTAAATTTGGGAATAACTGGTTAGTGGCGGAACCAGGTGGTGAACATTCGGTTAAAATTGAACTAAATTAATCCAAATTTAATTAATTAATATTCGAATAAGTAAAATTTTTTTATTTGAATCAAACCAAATAATATTAAAACCGGACCTAACCAAACCTAAATTTAATAATTTGGTTTGGTTAAAAATTTGAGCGAAACGATGAAATGAATACTGCAACTAAACCCAAGTTAGTAATTAATGGACCGTGAAACATATTGCATATTATCATATATATTTTATATTATATATAATATTCCGAGCTTATTTTATGGTGACTTTTTTTCCAACTTTGTCATCATCACCACTGAATTGAATTTAATCTCACTAATCTAATGATGATGAAGGACAAAGTAAACTGAACCTTGAAAAAAAAACAAAGTCAACACAACTTTCACCAATATTTCATCTTATTAATATACATGTATACACATAAAAAACAATATTACACGTACTTCGGTTTGGTTTGGTTTCTTCGGATTTTTCAAAAAAATAACCGATTAACTGAAATACATAATTTTCATTATCCAATCCGAACGGATTATTTGAAATATCCGAATCAAATTAATAATTCGATTTGAAAACCGGATATCCAAACCATTTGGACACCCTACCAATACATGGACTCAGGGAGGGCGAACTTTTATATAATATAGTTTTCAGTGACAAATTTTTTTTGTACAAAATATTTTTGTCTTTAAATTTCACAAGCATTAACATATAAAATTGAAAATAACCTCAAATGTGAATAAATCGATAAAAATAGTATTTTCTATAGTTAAGTCAACTTGTGCAAGTCGGTAAGATTTATAAATGTGTTGTTAATTGAGTAGACTTAGCTTTTACCCTATTACTTGATATTTCGTGATATCTTTTCAAACCTTATTCTCTTATTTACCGAAGTAGGAAAAACTATATCCTTAACAGAATAGATGTGTTTTTTCTACTGTCGTTTTGTAAGTGGTTATTCTTAGTAAAGCAACAATTAACAAAAAAAAAAAAATTCAAATTGTTTTCATAAGTTTACTTAGGTTAATAATTGAAGGGCAATTTACGCTTTAGTTGTCTCTTTTCTTAGTCTGCGGACTTAAGTCAATATGTAAAGTCTCCTTTCATTTAAAGTTCAAGTACTTTTACCTTTACGATTTGTTCATATGCATAAATAGCAAAGCATATCATGTAATTTGCTTTATTAGATAATGATACGGATAGAGGGTGAAGGTTTTGACCTCAAACCAACAAAGAGAGTTTTCAAGCTAAACTTGCCGGAAAACAAAGTTTTCCTAAAGGGTTTTCAAGCCGCACTTGAAGGTTATGAAACCGGATAAAGAAAGAAAATCTCTGAAATTAAGTTGTTTGATTGATAAAAGTTATGTTACAAGAGAAAGAAAGGGTATTTATACCCAAACAACAAAATAATTAACCAATAAGAAAATGTCATGTGGCAACTAATAAGACAAAACATCAAAATCATCAAGATCTCATGGGATCTCGGTCTCCTAGCTGCTCATTGGGTCAACGAACCTATTCTGATTGGTCGCTATACTAGGACTGACTTGTCGCTGTCCTAGACTAGCGTCCCAATCTGCCTGTCAGGCCGCAGGTTGACTGGTCACAGGCAGAATCCGGAACTGGGTTGCGATCTGGAGTTGCTTCTGGAGTCTGGATGTCCTCATCATTCTCCCCTTCTTTGAAAGAGTTAGACTTCAATGAATGCTCTAGATAGGTTAGGGGCCCATCTTCATTGTAAGCACTCAAATCCTTAATGTTGAAAGAGGGAGACATCTTGCCGAACCACACCAGAAGCTCAAGTGTATGGGCATTGGGGTTGATCTTTTTGATGATCCGAAACAGACCATACTTTCGCGGTCTCAACTTGCTGTTAGTAGCATGCGCTAACCGTTCCATGCTCAAGTGCACGAGGACGAAGTCCCCTTCTTCAAATTCAACTGCTCACCTATGCATATCAACTTTCCCCTTTACCCTGGTGTTGTTCTTCTCGATTCGGGCTCTGATACCCGCATGGATTTCTTCCACTTCTTGCACCAATCGTTCAGCAGACAAACTGGCTCATTCCTCCGGATACAATTTAGCAAGATCCAGAAGATGGTTTGGCATCCGTGTATACACAACTTCAAAAGAAGATCGACTTGTGACAAAATGAACTGTCCCGTTGTACGCAAAATCGCCTAGGCAATGGCAAAATCCCAAGCCTTGGGATTCTCCTTGCAAATACTTCTCAACAAATTGCCCAGGGTCCTGTTGATGACCTCCGTTTACCCATTCGTTTGAGGGTGAGCAGTGGTGCTAAACTTCAGCTCCGTTCCCATTAGTTTCCAAAGATTCCTCCAGAAATGGCTAAGGAACTTGGTGTGCTTGTCAGAAACAATGCTCTTGGGAACTCTATGCAATCTGACAACTTCCTGGAAGAACAAGTTAGCAATGGCAGTGGCATCTTTGGTCTTCCTACAAGCAATGAATTGAGCCATCTTAGAAATCCTGTCAACCACCACGAAGTTGGAATCATTCTCCTTCTAGGTCCGGGGTAATCCAAGGACAAAGTCCATTGACAGATCTTCCCAGATAGATTCCGGAACAGGTAATGGGAGGTGAAGTCCGGTATTCTGAGCTCCTCCCTTGGCGGTTTGGCATACGAAACACCTCTCAATGATGGTCGAGATGTCTTTCCTCATCTTAGGCTAATAATACCGACTACTGACCGCTTCATATGTCTTGTCTCGCCCAAAATGTCCGGATAAATTGCCTCTGTGCAGGTTCCAAATCACCTTCTCCCGGATGGAAGTACTCGAAAGGCAGAGTTGATTGCCTTTCATAAGGTGCCCATCAAAGAGATGGTATTCTCCTTGGTTCGAGTGATCCTTACAAGCTTCCCAAACTCCTCTAAAATCCCTGTCCCCCTTGTAGCTCTCATTCACATGATCAAACATATCAATCTCAAGGGTGACAATCTTGAGAAGTTTTACTCTCCGGCTCAAAGCATCGGCAACCTTGTTCCGGGTTCCGAACTTATGAACAAGTTTGTAAGGGAACTTGTCCATGAATGCGGTCCATCTTGCGTACATAGCGCTCCTCAACTGCTTCTGGCTCACCAAGTGCTTCAATGCCTGGTGGTCGGTGTAGAGCACAAACTCTTGTCCGATTAAATAGTGCTCCCAAGTCTTAAGAGCTCGGACCACAACATAAAATTCTTTGTCATAAGTTGACCACTTCATCCTGGCTTCACTCAGCTTCTCACTAAAGAAAGCAATCGGTCTCCTCTCTTGCGTTAACACAGCTCCTACTCCTAGGCCACTTGCATCACACTCCACCTTAAATAGCTTCCCGAAGTCCGGATAAGCTAGTACCGGAGCAGTGCTTAGCTTTTCTTTGATTAAAGCAAAGCTTGTCTCTTGATCTTGCCTCCATTGGAATCCTCTCCCCTTCTTTAAAAGATCAGTCAAAGGTGCTACAATGGTGTTGAAGTTCCGGATGAACCGTCTATAGAAAGTGGCAAGTCCATGGAAACTCTGCACTTCCCCAACATTGCGAGGGGCAGGCCAATCCCGGATTGCCTTTACCTTTGATTCATCTACCTGGATTCCATCTCCACTCACAACATAACCAAGAAAGACTACGCTGCTCAGCTTGAATTCACACTTCTTGGATTGAGCATAAAGTTGATTCTGTCTTAGGAGCTCGAACACGACTCTGAGGTGCTCCCAAATGCTCTTCTTCTATTTTACTGTGGATGAGGATATCATCGAAGTACACCACAGTAAATTTCCCAATAACCGGCTTCAAGACTTGATTCATCAGCCTCATGAATGTGCTTGGGGGAATTTGTAAGGCTGAAGGGCATAACTAGCTATTCATACAATCCATCCCTTATCTTGAAAGCTCTCTTCCATTCATCTCCAGCACGGATCTGGATCTGATGGCAACCACTGCTCAGATCATGCTTCGAGAAGATCTTGGATCCGGTAAGCTGATCCAACATGTCATCTAATCGCGGTATGGGAAAGTTATACCGGATGGTGATCTTGTTGATAGCTCTACTATCAACACACATCCTCCGGGACCCATCCTTTTTCAGGGTGAGTAATGCCGAAACAGCGCAAAGGCTTAAACTCTCCTGGATGTGCCCTTTCTTCAACAGTCCCTCTACTTGCTTTTTCAGAATCGCATTCTCCTTGGGACTCATCCTATAATGGGGCAAGTTTGGTAAACTTGCTCCGTGCACCAAATCAATATGATGCTGGATATTCCTCAAAGGTGGTAGTCCGGATGGCAATTCTACAGGGAAAACATCCCCGAACTCTTCAAGTAGCCCTTTCATTTCTTCCGGAATCTCATTAGCTCCTCTCTCCAGAATCGTCGAGGTTGTTGCTACCACAAGGAAGACTTGTTGGCTTTCTTCACACTCTTTTAGGTTAGCCTTCTTGGTGCTACAGATAGCTATAATGCTGTTGGAATGATCCGGATAGACGCTTTGATAAAGGTGTAAGTATTCTTTCTTCTGAAGTGAGTTACATCATTGTCAAATTGCCACGGCCTCCCTAGCAAGATATGACATGCATCAATCTCAACAATATCATAGTAGACCTCATCAACATACTTGCCAATTGAAATGGGAACTCAACATCTTTGAGTAACTCTCAGCTCCCCAACGTTCTTGATCCAACCGATTCCATAGGGTTCCGGATGTGCTTCCGGAATCAGACCAAACTTTCAGACAGCTTGCTGACTAATGATGTTCTCCTGACTTCCCCCATCGATAATCAGGCTGCATTTCTCCCCCTGCACAAGGCATAGGGTCCGGAATAACTGGTTGCGTTGCCCTTGATCAGTCTTGTTTGACATTAACATCCTCTGGATGACATAGACATTATGTTCACCTGCTACTTCTTCTCCATGACGAGGCTCACAATACACCTCCTCTACATCCTCTCCAGAGTCTTCTTCGTCGCCATACCTCTCTGCCATGTTGACAGTTCTCCTCTTGGGGCATTCATTTGAATGATGTCCTTGTTCATTACACCTAAAGCATCTTCCCGGAGCCGGTTTGGCATACGGGTTGTTTGCCTTTGGTGGATTAGAACTTGAGGCAACATTCTTCTTGGGTTCCACAACAGGTGCTTTTCCCCAAGCCTGATTGCTTCTGCCTCTGTTATTTACATTTTCTCCTCATTCCAGAAGCCGTTGAGGGTTCCGGATGGAGCTCTGTTCTCCTCCGGACGTTCTCTGATATGTATCTTTGGGGCGATTAAGCTCCATCTCTGCCTTGTGTGCCAAATTTCGAGCATCTTGGACACTCAACACCACCTGTACTCCTATCTTCTCCCTTATGTTCATCCGTAGCCCATCAAGATAATGGGATGTTCACTGTACCTCTGATTCATTGAGTCCGGATCTAGCTGAAAGCCTAAAAAAGTCAGTTGTATACTCATGGACACTCCTGCTCCCTTGAGTACAGTGGTTGTAAGCCTGATAGATGTACTGCTCATAATCAGGCGACAAGAACCTTTCTCACAACATCGCCTTCATCCGTTGCCAAGATCTTACAGCTTGCCTTCTACTCCTTTTTCTTTTCTCATTGACTTGCTCCCACCATACTGATGCTCATCCTTTAAGTCGGTAAGCAACCAACTTCACTTTTCTATGGTCTGGAACCCCAGCATAATCAAAGAATCTCTCCACCTCTGTTAGCCAATCTAGAAATCCTTCAATATCAAGATCTCCGCCATAAGATGGAAGATCGACCTTGATTTTGAAAGTGCCATCTTCTGCATATCTCCTTAGCTCTTCCTCAAATCTTCTTCTCCCTCGAACGCCTCCTTGACCTCCCCTGCCATAAGGCGGGTTTATGGGGAAATCTTTGACAAACTCCTCCTCACTACTTTCTTCGTAGTCCATCCATGATCCTACTTCGCACCTGACTTGGTAGGCAGGATCCCGGAGTGGGATTTGAGGCAGTGGTAACAATGGTCTTTGAGGAATCGCGCCATCTCCTTGGGAAATTTCAACTTGCTGTCTCGGAGGATCCGGATTCTGGACTGGTTCTTCCTGGGGATTCGTTTGAGGTTGACGAATGATTCCAAGAAGCTCTCTCCTGAAATCTGCAAAACCTGTGGTAATGGCATCCCTCAGGCTCTGAGTTTCAGTTCAAAGTTCTTGCCGGAATTACGTCATCTACGTCTCTAGCATCTCAACATGCTCTTGAATGTTCTTCTGCTGGACCATGATATCGTGAGTGATCTAAAGGGAAACTTTGGACTCTGATACCAAACTGATATGAATAGAGGGTAAAGGTTTTGACCTTAAACCAATAAAGAGATTTTGCAAGCTAAACTTGCCGGAAAACGGAGTTTTCCTAAAGGAATTCTCAAGCCGCACTTGAAGGTTATGAAACCGGATAAAGAGAGAATTTCTCTGAAATTCAGTTGTTTGATTGATAAAAGTTATGTTACAAGAGAAAGAAATGGTATTTATACCCAAACAACAAAATAACTAACTAATAAGAAAATGTCATGTGGCAACTAATAAGACAAAACATCAAGATCTCATGGGATCTCGGTCCCTTAACTTCTCATTGGATCAACGACCCTATTCTGATTGTCGCTATCCTAGGACTGACTTGTCGCTGTCCTAGACTAGCGTGCCAATCTACCTGTTAGGCCGCATGTTGACTGGTCGCAAGCAGGATCCGAAACTAGATTGCGATCCGGAATTGCTTCCGAAGTCCAGATGTCCTCATCAAATAATTAATATTTTTAACCGATGAACTTATATGAACAATTCTAAGATAATGTTGACATATCTAAATAAATTTAATAAAATGAGATACCCTTACAATCTTCAAAAATAGCACAATCAGATATTTAGTGGAGTGGAGCAAACTAATATGCAGTGTTCAAAACGAAGATCTAATAGAAATGACTGACAGAAGAACCAAGGCACTACAATTCATTTGCTTAGCTTTTAATGTAAATGTTTCGGTTTCAATTTATTAATTTCCGGTGTATTCGATCCAGTTCAGTTGATGATAAATCTCCTAGCGTATAATAGCCATTTTCACTTAAAGGCTGCTAATGATATCGAGGAGGCAAAGGCTTTACAATATTGATTCACTACATATCAGGGTGCTTTAGATTAGAGGATTGACTATAAAAAAATGTTCTGAATCTTTTTAAAACTCATGTTTTTGTCTCTATTAGAGAAAGTATAATTATATGTTTAGTGGGCTCATGAAGTTAGTAACAATAAAAATTACTTGCACCTTTCATCATTGATCGGGAGATCAAAAAAGGAAGTTTTTTTACTACATTCAAAAGGCTCATAAAAGTGGCTAAGTAAAGTTTACTATCAACCAAACCAAAAGAAAGATTATAAGATATAACTATATTAATATTTAATCACTTTTCCAAAACAATTTGTTGAGAATGTTACGTATATAGCATGAGGACTATAATAAGGCTTCGAGAGACTATAAGATATAACTAGACCTGTTCGCGGGCTTGGGTATCCGCCCGACCTGGTTCGAGCCTGTTTAAAATGGACAAGTTTGAATATTTCTTTTAAACAAAGCCCGGTCCGAGCCCGAACTCGTAAAAATCGAAATTCTATGGACCGGGCTTGGTTTTGTATAAATACTCGAGCTCAGCCAGACGAATAAAAAAAGTTATATATTTTATATTTTTATATAATGTTAATAGTTTATATGTTAATTTTAATATTAATTTACTAAATTATTAACTATACTTTTAAGAATTTTACTATACTATATAATTATATGTAAAATTTATATAGGTTTTTATTTTTTTATAATTTATTTAATAATAAAATATTGTAAAAATAAATTAGTGATGGGCCATGGGC
>CAOJBJ010105693.1:0-10496 GCA_948291685.1 Euphorbia celastroides
AGTTATATATATGTTGGTAATTCGTACAATTAATAAGGGATAACTTCAAAAACCACCCTTGAGGTTTGGCTGTTTCTCAAAAACATCCTTGAGGTTTTTTTTCTTTCAAAAACATACCTTGTGGTTTCAAAAATTTTCAAAAACACACTTTTCAAAATTTTGAAACTACATTCGAAAGGGCAATCTTCTCCATTTTGAAGTGAAATTTTGTCAAATTCTTTATAAAAATAAAATACACATTAGTGATGAATTTGAGATTTTTTTAAGCAGTGAATTTGATATTTATTTTAATTAAAAATCGATTCTAACCTTAAAAAATCATAAAAAAAATGAAAACATTTCTGAAAATTATTCATATTTTGATAAATAATTCACAAATAATATAGTTAGAATATATGAATGTTGAATTTATTGAAATAACTTTTGTAATATTATTGAAACTGCACTTTTTCAAAAACACACCTTGTGGTTAACCTTTTTTTCGCAAAATTTTAAAATCATAAGATATGTTTTTGAAAGAAAAAAAACCTCAAGGGTGGTTTTTGAAGTTATAAGAACTTATATTTATCTAATTCATGGCACTTCAGGTAACAACTATAATTACCAGTGCTGTTTAGTAAGCCAATTTCTAAGAAAAGTCCTTCCAATTTTTTCATAGATGGAACTGCCATATATGCATTCAGCAAAAGACAATTGTTGCAAAAGTACCACGATTTTACAAAACAGTTACTAAGGATGCTTACCGACCCTCTGTTTCCGATTCTCTCAATTTTTTTATTTCCTTGAATATGCTTCTCGAAGGTCCGGGCCTAGACTTGTCGGGTTCTTCGTTTGTTGATTTGTTAGGCCTGAAATGAAGCAATATAAAACTCGGGTTTTCAGTTTACTACAAGAAAAATAAGTCCTTAAAATATTTTCCAATTGATTGATACTTTAACCAAATTACTAACTGTAAATCATATAGATGAACAAATTTTTACCAGTTGTCCTCGTTCTCCAGAACCTCCACAGCCCATTTCATGGCATGAACACACATGTTCTTCACCTGTTTTATCACCACAGAGCAGAACATCAATATATATATATATATATATATATATATATAGTGAAGAATATTCTTATGATTATATAAAAATGAAAGAAAACGAGTAATTAGAGAAAGTGAATACTTCCAATTTGTCTTCTTTAGCTCGATGGTTGTGGGGAAGCAAACGAATTTCCTTTGTCATACGGATGAACTCCGTAATATTTTCGGGTGAAACAAAGTCCGTTGCTACATTTATACATGACTAGTAACATGGGGGAAAATTATCGTTAGGCTTTATCTAAATGAACATACCAAATTTCATGTTTTCACAAAAAAAAGTATTTTAACTTTACCTTCAGATTCCTCACTTGATAAGGGCATCCTGCAGGAATGAAGACTGCATCTCCAAGTTTTTGGACAAACGTCCATGGCTCAATGCCTATATCATTAAAGAATTCATTTAGTAAACTGTAGTTCAAAAAACAAAACAAGACGTAATTTAATTTGACAATGTTTAATAATCGACTCACCACATTCGTCTTTTAGCTTCCTCTTGTGCTCCACAGTCAAATAAAAGGTCTCATCATATAAAGGATGCACAACCTATTAAAAGAAACAAGACATAAAGCCATCAAAATTTTTACCATAACTATCACTAAAACGTCATAAAACAAATACCCCAAGTAATTGTCTCAGTAAGACCATCATTCAATTACTACTGAACTCTTTTTATGTGATTATTATTACATGATAGACCAAACATTACGTGAAAACACGTCTTCAAGAAAGGAAAACATATATAGCCAAATCAATGCAGAATTACCTTGGGCAATGGGCAGCAGTGAATATGCCTAAACTCTCTGTAGTGCTTCCTTAAATACTCCTCCAACTCAGAAACATCTTCTCTCCTGAAAATATCCCATAATGCACCTCCCTCTTCTTGCTTCTCCAATTCATTTCCACAATTTGATGCTCCACCTCTCTCATTGCAAAGTCCCTGAGCATCCATGCCCGCATTGCTCCCATGATTCCACCCGTCCAGATCTTCCTCTATCACTTGATTCCCTCCAGCTTCTCTTTTGTCTTGCAGAGCATGCTTCTTTTTCAAGTTGTTTATTGCATCAATCTCGTCAAGCTCAAGGCTCATTTCAGCTGTATGTGCCAGAACATTCACCTGAAACAGTCAATTTAGCACATACTAATAATTAGTTCTGAGGAACAAATTGAGGCCAAGCATGCATTATAGGAGCTTATCTTGATGCGAATGCATCTTATACATGACCATAAAAGGTGTCACATTATAGAGAGGTACATTTCAATTCAAATGGTCCCGCCTCATAAGTTGATCCTGCAAATGGAAGTTTGATCGGTCTTGTCAAACATATGATCCAACCAGAGACGCACTGCTCAGGCCTTAAGACTACAGCCTCTAGGTTGCAGACATAGAGAACATTGAGGCTTTGACTACGACCATTATACTATTATACAGTCCCCGTAAAATTGGATATAAAGAAATCATTATTCAACGGGAGAAGAATAACTGGACCACTTTCCATCAATGTGAAGCCAACAAAAAAGGAAGAAAATAAAAAACTTCGCAGTTCTTTCATAAAACTGAACACAGAAGTTGCAGAGACTATGGCCATTGACAATTACCATTACACTAATATATAATCCCCATTAGAAAAGGAAGGAGGAGAATAACAGAACTTTCAGCAATCTGAACAAAAAAATTATATAGAAAAGAAAATATTTAAAGTACTTTGAACACATGCACTAGATTCAACAAATAAAAGAAGCCCTTGATTGGCAAACAATGGCTAGATCTGATTTTAGATAAGAATTCAATATCTGGTTATCCAGTAAACAAGAAGCTCCATGAAAAATGAGATAGGAGGAAATCTTCAAAATGCAGGAACAGGATAAAAACAAAGAGACTTCCAGAATTTCGGACCATTGGATATTGGTTATGATAGTTTCAATTAGTTTATAATGTAGCGCACATGAAAGGTCAAGGCATAAAGAGAACTTCTGACAAATTAGACACACACACATAGGCGCAGGCACAAAGAGCTTAACATACCACATCTGACATGTGCAAGTGAAGTTTTGTCACTGAATCTCCACGCCCAAGCTCTTGGGAATATCCATAAGCCATAGACATCTCTGGGCCTATATCCGATTTCATAAGCTCAGGCAATCTTACAACAAGATTCAGTTGTCCTATATGAGGATGCGCATACTCCTTGAATGGCAAGAAACGGATAAACTCGGCAGCATGGCGAGGCAAACGCTTTTCAAAAACACCAGGCGATGACCAGTCTTTTACTTTAAACATTTCAGGCCACCCATTTGGGTAATATCTCCCACACAAGTATCCTTTACAGAATTCGTGGAGATTGATATCAACCTGCATATCACCATTATGCATCGCTAATTAGACATCACCTCAGCAATGACATTCAATAGCACTTGTAAAAAAATGCAGAGCATAAAATTCCACATTAATTTGCAAAATTGATGAGAAAAAAGATCAGAAGCAAGCACACAGGAAAAAAGAAAAAAAATCTCTTGTGGTATACGGGAACCTACTGCAGGTAAGTTTCAGCATGACAATTGGATAAATTCATAATTACGACTGAATACTGAAGTTTAACTGTTTCCCAGTCCCAGTGGTGGAAGATACAGAATAAGTGTACAAAGAAAACAGTGGAAACAGCAACTAAGAAACAACAGACAGATAAACCTTAATGATAGCTTGCAAGAACTATCTCCGAGTAGAACATTTACCAGTGTTCATAAAGAAGATTATTTACGGTCATTATCAGGTGATTGGAAAGTCAGACAGAGACCCATATTAAAAAAGAATCGACCGAAAATTGACAAACAGAACAATACTATTAACACAGACACCCCATCTGGATATTATTATGCCATGTTAAACCTCAAAGCTAGAGATCCATACTTTCAGAAATTATGTAATTCATATATCTAAGTTGCTCAAAACTTAGGGTACAATGGACTTTGACAAGTGAGGTTCTTTTCATGCATAGCCAATGAATCATTTTCAAAATGCACACTAGCATGAGACCGTTACAAAAAAAAATACCAAATATCATGTAAAACAATGCTCGTAATAGTAAAATACCACATCCACAATAAGAGATAGTCACAGTGTCCTCAGTAAACTGCAATAGTCAGAATTTTACGAACCTTACACCAATCCAAACAATTAATTGCCTTGATATTCAAAAGAGTACCATGTGTTCCATTTGGACCATTTCTTATCTGGCGAATTGCACGCCACATGACCATTGGCTCCCAACTTAAGCCAGTTCCAGTTTCAAGAACATCGCTTATAATCACAGGCTCAGCTTTCATCCAATGGAATTGAAAATGCTCCAAACCTTGCTCTTTGACATCTCTAGCCCTTGCATGGTACAAATAATTGTCTTCCGTATTCACACGAGATGCTGCCTTCAATCGCACAGTATTTCTTACATCGGTGCTTCCTTCACAAGTAAAACATTCACATTTCTGAGGAGGATTCACACCAATGTCAAGTCCATGCCTTTCTATAATACCTTCTGCCATCTTAACCAAGTCCAAAACACTGTTTCCTGGGAGCAAGCACTTCAAATCCAGATTGCTAAAACCACAACGACATGCAATACTTCCATCCCCATTTGTTTTCCACTCAAATTTTGACATTTGGACATCCTCAGCGCAATTATCAGTTCGCTCCCCAGCACGTCGTTTGGGCAATGGCACTTCTTGGCCATGTAAATATCCAAACCCTCTGTCAACATAATCCATCAGCACCTCTTCGACATTACCCTGCAGGCAGCCATCACGAATCTCCCGACAACAAAGAAGACACAGATCAGAAGAGCACACCGGACAGCTTCTGTGATAATCAAATATAGAGGTTTTGCAGTTATCACTGCAACCAAAAGTCTAATGAGTGAGAAAGGAAGAGAGTGAGTGATAAACGGGATTTGACTTCAGATGTTACAGAATTAGAGGAAATGTTTTAGAATCAGTTACCAGTACACCCGTTCATTTTTTGGACTATCTGAAACTTGTATCTCTAATAATGGAGGTAATACACCTGCAGAAGATATTTAATCAATAGATAACCCGAAGCCCCCTGGCTCACCAAAACACTAGTCCAATGCATGCAGAAACTCACATGGGCATAGTACTATGGATATAAATACATATTTCCACGACATTATAATCTTTCAGTTTCCTAATCTCTCTCTCGAGCATCGACTCAAAGCGTTCAAATATGTTATATTTAAACAAGTTTGGAAACATAGTTACAGCTTTCAGTAGAACAGGACATTTGATGCTCCATGATGGAGGAAAAACAGCAAATATAGTAATATACCCCTTACATCTATGCATTTTCATTTCCCCAATGGATCTAAGCTTTTAAAATCCAAATAAACACGGAGTGCTTCAGTATAACTCGAGGTATATGTCATGCAAAGCCAAAGTACCTCGCACACTAGCTTCAATCTTTCTCTCCATCAATTGTTCTTCACCCAACTGTTTCAGGCCTGGGAGAATCCAATGGAGTAAATACTTAGAATACGGTGCTGTCTTTTCCCTATCAACACTCCATTCCTCCAAGTTTTCAAGGTACTGACAGATATAAGGAAAAAGGAAATAAAATATTATAAAGGAGGCAGAAAATCTGATGAAGCATATGGCCAAAACACTTATAAACGATAGTGCCAGGTAGAAGAACTAACAGCCTTCGGCGCATCTCGCAAGCAAGCTTTGCAGTTACAATTTCCAAGACAAACTGGACAAGCATCTGCAACTTCATCAGGTGTCATCTTGGGATACCTAAGTAATTTAAGAAACAATATCTGAAAATGCACAAAAACGAAAGCAGATTGATGGAGTATTTAATTTAGAAAATGTTCCAACATCCATTTTATGTAATTATTGTGCATCAATCGAAACAGGCCTTAAGCTCGATTGATTCATAACTAAGTCAATCAACATTGGTCACTACATGATGGTTTCTAATGGAAAACCGAAATCCCTTGAAAAACCCTAACTCCCTCAAAATTCAATAAAATGGAAACTATACCAGGAGGACAAGCATGGCCTGCAGTAGCGCTTTCAACTTGCACTTCCGGCACCGAACAACCTCACCTTTGTCGCTCCTCTGGCACTGATGGCAAAATTCTTCTGTAAACTGCGAATTCCAACAAAGATCAAAACAAACAAACAATCAAAGAAACACGCAATGTACAATCACCTAGTAGAAATTGAATGCACAATCACCTTCCAATTGCAACACCTCGACCATCACCACTATCATCCTTTCCACGCTCTTCATTATCTCCATTGTTTCCACCAGATTCATAAACCTCCATTATATCAGAATATTTCACTCGCCTCTTAGTCTTAGCCCTAATTCCTCTCGTCGACGGGCTTTCTGTCGGCACGTCTTCATCCATCTAGATTTCAACAAACTTCTCTTCGTTTCAAATTCAAACAAGTAAAACAAAATCATCCGCCGTTGTACGGCTTCTTCCGGTGAGCTCAAAGCTCCGTCTTCTCTGCCAAATTGCTAGGTTAAAATGGATTTCATTGTACAGAAAACCCGAACAATGTACCTGCTCATTGGCCCTGATACCCGCCCAATTTGCATTTTTCAATTGGCGGGCTAGGACGTTTTTATATGTTGAATTGGTACATTTTTTATATTTTTCTTCATTTTTAGTTATAGTTTATATTTCAGATAAATAATTTACAATGTTAATACCAAAATTTAGTTAGATAATGTCATTTTTGTGGTATTGTTGTTGATTACATGATATAATATAGTATATCCTTAAAAGAATTGAAAAAAAATTAGCTTAATCACAATTTCTAAAATCGCCCCGTCCGTTCTAAAATCGAAACCAAGTCTATTCAAAAAGTTATTAATTATTAGAAATGAAAAAATTAAATGTTAGTTACATAAGGGTGGTCATTCAATTCTACTAGAATCGAACCGAACCAAATTACTTCAATTAAAGTAGCTCCTACACTTAGAAGAAAGCATTCCGTAAATAACAATGAAAAATCAGTAAATCGGTTGAAGCAATTTAATTTGGTTTAGCTCACACCACAATCCTCACCCATGATTTTGCAGTTCTCTTTCTTTGCTAAAATTTATTGTGTTTTCTAACCAAAAAGCATATAATAGAAAACATGTTTTTGTATGACCTCGTATTTCCATTTCTCACCTTTCAAATTAATGATTAATATATTCTAAACTGTTTGGTAACAAAATATTACAATTTGATTTAACTAAAGTAAATTCATATAAATTGACTACATTAGAAGCAAAACTAGCAAAACAACAAACATATGCCCCTTTATTAGAAGCAACACAACCCATAAAACATCAACTACAATCTCAACTAAGCAAAGACTAATTATCAACCCAAAATGCCGCCATAGTTGCTAGAGATACAGAGCACATTCACGAAGAAAACCGTTCCCTTCCGAGCCTAACAGAGTTGACATAATCTGTAGGACAATGATCCGAAAGTCCGGGCACCGCCAGTCCAATAAACCTGAAACACGTGGCAAGCCACCCTTCTCTGTACTCCGGTCCATATAAATACCCGATAATGAAACTTCTAACCAATTCCCAAACCGCATTTAGGTGCAATGGAATCATGTACCTCAACCCGAAATAGTTTGGGTCTGGCTCCTCACTCATTTTCTGCAACAACAAAACGAGTTCGAGAACATATAAGCATTCGATTCGAGTAAAATCGATTCAAACAGAACTTCTATAACCTAACTATAGCGGTTCTATAAGCTAAAGAATGCTGGTTTATATGAATCTATAACCTAATTAATTATAGTGGTTCTATAGCTTATAGAACTTATATAGCCTAACTATGGCAGTTCTATAAGCTAAAGAACGCTGGTTTATATGAATCTATAGCCTAATTATCGTGGTTCTATAGCTTATAGAACTTATATAGCCTAACTACGGCAGTTCTATAAGCTAAACCACACTGGTTTTTATGAATCTATAACCTAATTATAGTGGTTTTATAGCTTATAGAACTTATATAGCCTAACTATGGCAGTTCTATAAGCTAAACTGCACTGGTTTACATGAATCTATAACCTAACTATAGTGGTTCTATAAGCTGCATTGAGAAATAAATGGTTACCTCTTCAACATAGAAGCTGTTGTAGTAGAGGCAAATCCCGAAATGCTTGTAGAGGAACGTTTTATCGTCATAAGGCAACCTAGGCACGATATCATTGCAGTAAACAACCCGGAAATATTTAGCAACCGGGGTTTCCAAGTGATTCGCCATGTACTTAGCCAACTGAATATCCCCAATTCTCGGTTGGCCAAATGTGTAAACCCCGAGTAACCGATTCATCAATTCCATCTCCTCGTGCAACACTAAAACTGTTGCAAATAGTACAGCTAGAGCCCCGCCTAAGCTATGTCCTGTAACAACAAATTTTGCATTCGGGTGCTCTTTAAGTAAGATTTTCAGCTTCCTTCTAACGACATAGTATGCGCTCTTTTTTACCATATCGGGTGGAGTAGTTTTTCCACTAAATAAGGCACAAAGCTCACAACTGTCATGTTCGTGTGAGTGGTGGTCGGAAAGGGAGCTTTTCTTCTGAATGTGGTTTTGGAAGGTGGAAATGTTGTCTCTATTGCCTAAACCTAATGCTTCTAAGAATCCCATATGAACTTTTCCTAATTCGGGAATTTCGTACCACGAATAATCAACATCGGTACTCCAATCGTCCATATCAAACACTTCTGTGCCCCTGAAGCTGACTAGGATCAAGCTTGCATCTTTTGGCTTGTCGCATATCACGAAAACTTGGGTCGAATTCTCCATGTCATAGTCTATCAAACAACCACAGAACAAAACAAGTTAACATTGCCAAGAACACGTTTAAGACTATGTTCTTTTCAACTTATTTTTCATTTAGTTCAATTCAATTAAGTTATGTCCAATACTTATTCAATAAGTTCTAGTTCAATATTCGATAAATTTAAGTTCAGTTCAGTTCTACCGCTAGCAGTTCAGATAAAAAGAACAGCCCAAATGAAGCATTCAGAGTTGTTTCTTACCATTCCAGCAGTCATAGAAGTCCACAAAATGCATCTGTTTCAGCAAAATTCAAGATTTTAAGCAACATTAACCTTAATCTTATCACAATTCAACAATGGAAACAGAGCTAGCAAACAATCACTTGCCTTCCAGTGATCCTCAACGACATTTTGAACAACCTTAGCATTCTCATACGCAACCTTAGAGGCCATAATACAGAGATCCATCAGGGCTTTATTCCCCAATTTGGCTTTGATACTCGTCTCCGAATCCCCAATTTGTTCAGCCAAATTCTTGCCCTTATAAAGGTCCAATCTCCCATCAATATGCCCTAGAAAAGTATAAAAA
This sequence comes from Euphorbia celastroides, assembly GCA_948291685.1. Lineage (NCBI taxonomy): Eukaryota > Viridiplantae > Streptophyta > Magnoliopsida > Malpighiales > Euphorbiaceae > Euphorbia > Euphorbia celastroides. Next base: position 9,490 of record CAOJBJ010105693.1, read on the forward strand.
CTATCCGAGCCTCTCTCGGGTATCACCACTTTCCCTGCAGCACACACACCGATTCCTTATAAGCATTTCACAGTTCTCTCAGTCATTTCATCAAACACCATATAGACACAATCAATTATAAAACAGAAACAGTACAAAAATTGGGAAAATTCTTACAGAGAAGACAGTTGAAGAGCAAGCCAAAAGGGCCGCCGTTTTGAGAGAGAACATTGAGGACAAATTCAACCGTGTAGCCTAAAATCGCCGTTGGGATTTTAAAAAGATGCAGAATTTGACGGATTATAAGAGATACCAGCAAAAGCCATTTTTGTTGAGCTGTTTCCCCGATGAAAACCCCAATATCTGAGCTATCCATGAATCTTAATCCGCTCTCTGTATCATTCCATACTGAGTATTTGAATAAATCGATGATTCCAGCTTTCTCTGGCCTCAAAATTAAGTACTTCGAGTCCCCAATTGGGTCGCTAAAATTGGGATTTTCGGAGGTATTTTTTGGGTTTGAAACCATTTTTGGGGGAAATTTTGAAATGGGTATGTTTCTGCGAGTGTGTTTGAAGGTTGAAGAAGAGGATTTGAAAGGGATTTGTATTTAAAGACTGGAATTTTAGCGGTTTCTACCCGACATAAATGGCGTCATCAGCTTTGTCTTAGAAAAAGAACTTCTTTATCCTCGTTTATCCCAAAATATGCCCATTCGGTGGATTCAAATCTCCTGTCCCAAGTATCATGTCCCTTTCCCTGCTGACATGTGGCATTATGAGTCCTAATGATCTAACAGATTTTATATATAAATAACGTCTAATTTAACGTCATTAACTCTCACTCACCATCTAAGCAACCGTAATCTTTTCTAATTACGATTCCAATTCCATTAAACTGCTTGTTCTTATTTTCTTTATTAACCGATCTGCATATTGTATCAAAACTAATCGTTCTTTTCTTATCCATCAACGATCAGTTAATGACGTTAGAAAAGAACAAGCAGTTAATGACGATCAGTTTTGATA
>CAOJBJ010106083.1:0-12068 GCA_948291685.1 Euphorbia celastroides
ACCCAAGAAACATATATACGAGTTGAGTTTCAATAATAGGATACTCAGCTCGAATTTATGATCATGCTCGATAAGAGACTCGAATATATTATAAATAAATTCATAAATAGGTTTGTTAATAGACTCATGATCATGTTCAACAAAATTAAATATTATGGTTATGATATAATTAATGCTATAATCATATACATAATATTTTAATTTGGAAGGTAAAAGCATAATTTGAAGCTCCGAATCTGGCTGAAATTACTAAAAGTTTAATGATCATATAAATGGTTGGTTAAGCACGCTTTCAAACAAACTCGAGTGTGGTTAAAGCTCGTTTAGACCAAACTCAAGCTCTGTTGAAGCTAGTTTTGACCAAGTCAAGCTCGCTTTGACCAATTTTACGTTGTTCAAACTCATCAAAATTTAGACAAACCAAAGCAACTAGACTTATCTCGGCTAGTTACTGCATACTATTACTGTTGTGTGATAATAAAAATTATAAGGATCCAGTCAAATGAGTTTTTTTTCCTGTTAGAACCCATGCTTTGTTAATATGGTCTTAGTTCAGTGATTAGGGTCAACAATAAAGCTTTGATTTTCCTTCATCATATATTCATATTCACTTCTTTTAACGCACTTTCTTAGCAATCAAACAAATAATTATTGATTTCTCAATCATTCGAATATAGCTTAGCGTGCCCAAGAGGCACTTCTTATAAAATAAACAAATCATGATTAATAATCAAACTTTGTTATCTTCTATCTAAAAGGTATAGTGCGTATGCATTAGATAGTTGTCTAATAAAGTCTTAGACTGTGCTCAACCCAATTTAATACTATTTTAATTTTGACAACTTCATGAATTAACATTATGATCTAAATCTCTTTAATTGAAGAGAGCTATGGATAAATATGTGTTGGGCATATGTTAGAATTATCAAGAAAACCGAAGTCCAACACTAATTAAAGACTGAAAACTGAATATGAAATTTTGGTGAAGTAATACTAGTTCGTAGATTGTGATTGAAGTCTCGGCCGAATGGTTACAAAAGCAGTGGATTTTAGATGTATTAAGTTCGAATTACATTCGGAGCGAATGAGAAACTTTTCTTGTTTATTTTAAAATAAGAGCCCAGATGCAAGTAATAAGGGTGAAACGAAGAATCTAAAGATTTGGCTGATCAAAATGGGGCACACAATAGATTACGAATTCTCCATATAATATAAAAGGCCAAAGATTCTAAACTCCATTACTTCAATTGTCAAAAGCATATATTGTTTTCTTTGTCTTATGGTGTCCATATTTGTAGGGTGTAATCATTAAAAGCTCTCTCTATATTTATTCAACCTAGCCATTACCTTATTTTGCTTATCACACTTCTTTTTCTCACAAGTGAAATACAAAAATGTTTTTAGCAATTACATCTACAACAATAAGGGTCAGAGCGTATACAAGTCTATTTATCGCATAAGTAATTTACTATTAACATGGTTCTAAGGTCCTGTTCTTTTCAACTTCTAAAACCTGAACTGAACTTAACTTAACTGAACTGAATTGAATTGAACTTAATTTTTTTACATTACTTTTTCAACTAAAATCAATGGATATGACCTGAACTGAACTTAACTTAACTTAACAGAACTTAACTTAACTTAACTTAACTGAACTAAACTGAAGGTGAAGAGAACAGGGCCTAATATCAATTTAGCAATCAATGGTAAGCTATTTAAGTTACGTGTTGCAATGACAATGAAAAATATCGTAAAAGCTGTCATGAAATCGTTTTATATTACCTAAAAGATTAAGTTGTCCAATCGTATACTTTATATACTCCACATGCGAATGCATTTTAAGTTTAAAGCCGGTACGACACAAGACCACTCTTACCCGTAGACTTGTTCACGGGTCAGGCCGCTTAAATGGGCCGACCTTGAGCATTCCTTTTAATGTACTCCCTTCATTCCATTTTAAATGATTTATAATTTTCATCAATACCAATAAAAAAAATAGTTATACTATTGAAATGACTAAATTGCACCTTGAGTTTTTATATAAAATATCGTCTCTTCTTAATTACTAATACATAATTTCATCAAATCATAAAAAAAAACATAATTTTATCAATACATAATATATGTCCTGATTAATGCAAGAGCAACTTAGAGACTAATGGTAAACTTACACATTAAAAATTTAAGGAATGGTATGGAGGTAGTAACCACACACACACACACATATATATAACAATCCATAACCATTAAAATTAGACTGAACACTGGTCTTCTTTTGTAGAAAAAAAAGCAACACAAGAAAATACTACATAGTGATGGAAAACACAGAATTAAGGCATTCCATGCACTTGTCTTCAAAAACACTCCGATCCAAAATCAGCATCCAAGGTTGAATGCATAACTTACATTATAAAATTTTTGACTCATATGAGCTTACATTAAATTGAAAAGAAAATTCTCACCCCACTCCGGATGTGGTTTAAACTTTAGACCTCTAAAGTTCATAAATTTCACCTTAACAACTAGACTAAGGCTTCAACTACAGAAACTTACATATGTAAAGACAAGAAAAGGAGATCTAAGGCATTATGAGAGGAAGAAGTCTATAATTAAGATAAATTAAGATAAAAATAAGGAATTCATGTAATTTTTGTAATTTAATAAATACGAAATATCCGTGGGCCCCAGCTTGAAGTTTAAAGAATGGGTTTGGACGAGGCTTGAGTTAGGCTACATAATAAAAAGCCCGATCAAGCCTAACCCGCCCGACGAATAAATGTAGATCTAAGAGACTCTGATACTACGACATTAAATCATTTTATTCAAAAGTTTTAAATAATAGGTACTACTCAATCTTAATTTTATATTAGTCCTAATACGAGCAAGCAATAGAAATCGAAAACAAGGGAGAAAAGATAAGTAGTGTAACATTATCCTTTACATCATGTGAAAAGCAAGAATTAGCCGCTAAAATCAATGATTCAATAGGGGCTCCCACAAATTGTTTCGTTTGTGTGAACAAAACTTCATGCAACAGGGCAAATTTGGACATCGTTGTCTTCCTTCAAAAATTAGGAGTTGCAACTTGAAGTTGGAAAGGGGTGATTTGTCGGAGCACAAAATTAGACATTTTAATTGCAATCTCTAATCTGAAAGTTGATGTAATCTTTCAATAACTTGGGTCTGTTGATTTTATAACACTATTTTTAGAATTAATTTCACCATTTTGCATTTGTCTTTTTTATTTTAGGAAACCAAAAAGTCTTAACACTTAAATTTTGACTCAACCTTTAAGATACCTAGAAGAATTTTATGTTTAATGGGATTCCCTACTTCATATTTGGAGACAAATGTCTTCCTAATACATGACATAATTTTTGGTTATCTTTAAAACCTTCTCAGATATCTTCCGAGACTAATTTACATTTTGAAAATAACTAAGATTCTAAGCAAGTGTGTGAATCTAAGTGTATTACTACAAACATTTGCTAAGATAGTGGGCTTGAACTGTGTTGAACCATTGTTGCAAGCCATTTGTGTCTTCTTGAGATAAAACAGCTCTAGGTGTATTTTCAATTGTTTCAGCAGCAACATTATCAACTTGATTTCCTTTCTAAAGACCTTCATGATACACATAGGCATGTTGTTCAAACAGATCTTGTTCAACCAAATCTTCATTTCTAATGACTGCATTTGCTCGTCCATTAAACCTTGACTTGAAATTTGGATTCTTTTTTCAACAATTGACAACCAAGTGGCTAGCCGATTCCCAAACTCCTGAATAGGGGCTGCAAATCTTAAAGCATGGAAGGCAACCTAAATTTTACACAACACAAACAAATAAAAGAAAGTTTATAAATTTACTGTTAAACTCTATTTAGAACTGAAATTTAACTTAACGAAGGTTTCTGCATAAAAATTGGTTGGAAGATTCTTGAATAACTTAGAAGCTCCAAGAGAAAAAGTCCGAGTGGGAAAAGTGTTCGGGGCGGAGTCCCCAACTAGGTTGATTTCCCCGCTTGTCTACAAAAAACCCGACCTCTTTTATAAATAAATAGCTTGCATTCTCAAGTTGAGAACACAACCAAATTAGTTGTAGAGAGTAACAAGTTCGGATTAGCAAAGATATCCGAAACTACAAAACCAAGATTACGCTTCCTATACTTAAAGAGAAACCAACACAAATAAATACAATCCAACACATGATCCCGTTGAACCACCACGCCTTCAAACATGAACTTATTCCTTCGATTCCAAATGGACCACGCAATGTAAAATCATAATGAAGTGCTGAAATCACGATGAACGCCCGGGGAGAAAATACTCTGCTACAAAAGAAGGAAATCATACCCCGACGATGGCATAACCATGCAAACGCCAAAAAGCTTAAATGCACCTCTCCAAATACCATAGCTCCTGGAGCACAAGAATATTGCATGATCAACGAACTCCAACTCAGAGAAAAATGGACAAACACCATCCATAGCAACCTGATTTTGACGATGGAATAGAAACAACCTTGTAGGAAGACGATTATGGAACAACAACCAAGCAAAGAACTGAACTTTCGGGACAACACATGATTCCCAAATAAGCATAAAGTTTTTATCCGATCCAGCTCGATGCACATAAATACCACGAATAAAAGAGGAAGCTGAAAACACACCAGTAGGCTCCAAACACCACAAAAACCTGTCAGGAAGTGCATCAAAAAATAGTTGTCGGGGCTGTCCTATGGGCAGATTCAACTCGTCCTCAATGAAAAGAAAAGGACAGCATATAGTAATCCAATTTCAAAGCTCAATACACCGATTCTGAGTTGAAATACGAAGAGATCTCTTCCAAAATGGCCTCGAGAAAATTGAATTCCCAAACGAAAACCCACACCCTTGAGCAACCGAACATTGTTTCCTATTACATAACACATACAAATCCGGAAAAAGATAAGATAAGGAGTGGTTAGCTGTTCAATTATCATGCCAAAAAGAACATTGAAGACCCGAATGAACTTGAACACGAATATTCGATGCAAAGACCGACCAACAGAGCTCATTTTTCACACAACAAGCAATAATCCCCTTCCACACAGGCGAAAGCCACCCTCCAAGAGCTCATTCAGAGAAAAAACGACTAAGGTCCTAACGATTCACGTAAATGTCGAACCACAAGGACTGGTCATTTAAAAAATGCAGTCTCCACAACCACTTCAAAAGCAAACTACAATTCACCATATGCAAATCTCGGATAAAAAGTCCCCCTAAACGTTTAGGCAGCGAAATTGTATCCCATCCCACTTTACACACTCCTCTAACATCCGCTTTGCCCATCCACAGGAAGTTTCGCATAAGTTGAACCAATTTGGTGTTAACCGACACCGGGAGCTTATGAAGAGATAATAAATAAATCCGAAGGGAAGATAACACCAACTTAATTAGGACAACCCTACCCGCATATGAAAGGCAACTCCCTTTCCAATTAGCTAGACGACTATGAAACTTAGCAATCAAAGGGCTCCATCATGACACTGGCACAGATTTCATAGAAAGAGGAGAGCCTAAGTATGAAATAGGAAAATCTTCTGTGCGACACCCAATAATACTAGCACAAGATTGTAAAAAATCTCGCTGAACATGAATACCCAACAAAGAACTCTTGTGAAAATTAATTCGCAACTCAGAGATCAATTCAAAACAACGTAAAATACGAATAAAAATGGGTAAGATAGACTCATCTGGAGGCAAGAAGCATAGCGTGTCATCTGCAAATTGGAGTAAGGAAATATCAGAATTGGTCCCTTCCAGTCTGAAACCTGGCAAAATTCCTTTCGAAATACTGGTTGCAATTAGCTGTTTCAGACCCTCAACCGTCAAGACAAATATAAATGGTGAAATTGGATCACCCTGCTTAACGCCTCTCTCAATCTTAACAGGATTACAAGACTGCCCATTAATGAGAATGGATGTATGCGAGTTATTCCTACAACCAGCCAAGCCATCCATTGGATCCATCTCTCATGAAATCTCATTCCCCTGAAAACCGCGTTGATAAAATCCCACGATACACTGTCATAGGCTTTATGAAAGTCTAATTTTAAGACTAAACAAGACTGTCCTGATTTATTAATCGATTGAACCACATCGGAAACTATGAACGAGCACTCATGAATACTCCAACCTTTGATAAGGCCGAACTGACTGCTAGACACAAGCTTGGGAAGGAGGGGTTGCAAACGGTTAGCAAGAACTTTGGTTAAAATTTTGTAGATTCCATGAATAAGGGCAAATGGCCTAAAGTTTCCAATAGAAGAAGATCCTGGGACTTTTGGAATAAGAACGGTGAACGAGCCCTTAATGGAATCCGGCAGCGTGGCATTCTCGTAGAATCGGGCAAATAAAGCCAACACTTCTATTTCCACCGCGGTTGTTTCCAGTTCTCCACTCTCCTCCTCCACTCTGCTCGTCTTCTTTCCTTTCTCCTGCACCTCTGTTGCTATTTTCGGTCGCAGTTGCAACGTCCAATTGAACACCCTAGTTCTCGCCACATTTCATTGTATGTATTTCCGTTCTATCTCCTTTTCTGTTAATTTTCTTTGTTACAAGTCTTTCAATTGGAGTTACAAATCGGCTCCAATCCTCAGTCCTTTTCTAACTCTGTACGATTCATCAGAGCTTCTATGCTCTCAGATCGTTGTTTATGAATCTCTTAACTGATTTGTAATTTTTTGATTTTTTTTTTATTTTGCTAGAGGAAGGATTAATGCAGCAGGACATGCGAATCTGAGCTCTGTTCAGGTGAGATGGATCTAATCGATTTGGATTTGTTGTGATTGTTGAGGATTAGGATTGTTAATGGAGGAATAAATCTGAGATTTTGAAAATTGCAGTGCTTCCATATTTTAGATTTAGAAAATACTGCGAGAGAAACCTTGCGATGGACTTGATGTTAACAGTGAGTTTTGATTCATCTCCTTCCTCATTTATAGCTTCTGATTTTGTGATTTTTGATCCATTTGGAGTGATTTTATCAATTGAGTTTTGTTGAAGAATTTAGAATTGTTAGATTTCCACTAAAATCGAACACTGAGAACACTATTCTGAAATTGTTTACTTAGATTAATTTGGGATTAGTTTAGTAGACTATGGTTAAGTTGATTGATTTGATTTTGCATTTACCACCATCGAAGGAGACCAAACAGTATGAAGATTTGCTGTGGTTGTAATTGAATTGAGTTTTGGAAGTTTAAATTGTTAAACCACAACATATAGAGTTATGAACTGCATTGTTTTCAACAGCTCCAGTTTCTAGCTTTTCGATTTCAATCAGCTGCAATTAGGTGATTGAAAAAATTGATTACTATATTATCCTTATCTATTTGTTTATCATCTGGTTTGTTCTGTAATTGAAGGAATGCTTCAAAAAATTAATGCATGCAAAGAACATACAACAACCAGTCATCCACTGTGGAATAAGAGAAGAAGTAATGACTACCATGAAAATTGTCCAGAGTTATAAGGTTCAATGCTTTAAAAAAACAAATCATTTTATCATGTACAAGTATTTGTTCTGCTTTTGGAACTGTGCATGCTTTTTTGGCATACATCTACAATTTTGACTTCGTAGTTTTAAGTTGATCACAATTTGTAACAATAATATTTGCAGCAATCTTTGCTTCTTCATATAAACTATTGTAGATTAATACATTGATTTCACTGGATTTGTTATGGTTTCGGATGCAGGGACTTGATAAATTTTTAAAAAAAATTAGAACATTAAAACTTGTTCAAGCAGCTACAAGGTATTTTATTCATTCTAATCCAATCTGTTTTGTAACACTAATTACATTCATTAAACAATTTCCATTTACATATTCAATTCATAATTTTTTATTGTTCACGTCCTATGCATTTTTTTTGTCTGCTTCTTTCCCAAGCATTCAATTTCTTCTTTTGTTCCCCAAGCATTCAATTTCAGTTACATCATCATTATTTGGTCAAATACCTGTGAAACTCTTTCAATTAGTCTCTAAAAATTGCTCTCTTTCAATTATTTGGATATATTTGGAGTAACGGGTATTTTGTTTTGTTGCTGTGTTTTGTGTTTTATAGGTTTGAGCTTAGATATTTTGACCCTTTTCTTGTCCTGGATGAGTTCTCTGGTGAGTCAGTGCCTTGTTTTCTGTTCTGTTTTTTGGTTGTTTATGGAAATCTCATTGTTTATACTTTTGGCTTTTGTGTGATCGCAGTTACTGCCCCTGCTGGTTGTCCCGATCATCCCTACAGAGGTTTCTACTGTTTTAATTATTGGTTTTTTTTATTCAATTTAGACGTTAAGAACTGAACGCTGATAGTTTTTTGTTCAATCTTTACAGGGTTCGAGATTGTTACCTATATGCTGCAGGTACAATTTTCATTCAAACTTGCCTAAGTACTTCATGTGATATCAATTCATTATTTAAGTCAAAATATCCTAGAGGGTAGTGGGAAAATCCCATTAAACCAATGTTGAGTTCTTAATCCAGCTAAGGGGCATAAAAAACAAAGGATGACCCCTTTGTTGTGGGTTAAAATTAGCACTTAAAAAGGGACTAATAATGGGTTAAAATGAATGGAAAAGCAGGGAGCAGTAAGACATGAAGATTTTGAAGGGCACAAAGGGACGATAGGAGAGGGAGATGTCCAATGGATGACCGCTGGCAGAGGCATTGTTCACTCTGAAATGCCTGCTTCTCAAGGCACCCAAAAGGGTTCCCAATTATGGATCAATCTCTCCTCTAAACACAAAATGTAAGTCTAATCCAATTTTATCTCATTATGAATCCAATTCTTGGATCTACACTTCGGAATTGGGCGAACATTCTTCAATCGAGCTAGTGTAAAGACATTTTCCTGATTTCTTAATGTATTTTCTATTTCGATATTTGCATCACGCATTAATTTCATAAATTTGAAACAGGCTAAGGTGTGTTTCGAGACTTGATGCTCTTCGAAATGCAGGAAAGAATTACACCATTAAAGCCACACCGGATGATAGAGAGGGCTTACTTCAACAGGTCTAATCATTACTATAGTTGTCCTATGCTAAAATTTTGTTTAATCTGCTGATGTTTTTTTATTTATTCGTTTATGGCTCTTAGGGAGGGATGGTTTGTTTTGAAAGGCAAGGAGTTACTATATGCCAGGAAAGACGAAGGGACGGGTACCTGATAGATGATGTTTTTGATGTTTGCCGCAAAGTACCTGTTGCTTGAAACTTTGTTATCATTGAAGTTATACAAATTGACAGTAATTGCACCCTTTGATGTGTATTGCATATATATTGCAAGAATTACATAATAGAACTTATATTACGGGTGTATAGAATAGAAATTCAAGGATTGGATTATAGTTGCAGTGTAAAATTTAGGAAGTACACTCCATATAATCTAGAATTAATAGAAATTCAAGGAATTTGTGCATTCAATGTGTTCAATGGGAAGGAATCATCTATAATTTCAGCATGGGGTGGATTAAACGTGGCTGAGGCTTTGGGAAAAAAAAAAAGAATGTTTGGGATCGTTCTAGAGGAAGTGTTACCCAAACTGTGTATTGGGGTCAGTTCAGGAAAACCTGACTTGAAGAATTGGATTCACCCACATAAGGGTCAGTTCAAAACTGACCCCAATGAGAGTTTAAAACTGACTCTTATATGCTGTTTTCTACAACCATTACAAGAACAAATCAGAATAAGATTCAAACTGAGCAGCTTATCCCATAGAGTTTGAATCGAAGCAAAGAACTCAATAATAGAATGATTACCTTGAACTATTGTGTAAATCTCTGAATGTAGATATGAAATTCGGTAAACATCCCATTGAGCGAACCTTTCAGGTAGATTATTCTAGAGAAATTCAACAGTCTCAAAACATATAGCAGTTCGAGCAATTGAAGGACTCAAAGACCTAATGAGCCAAGAAAGAACCATATTATCGCATCGCCTCCATATCTCGAAAGAATTGTCACTAACAGTCGGTTTCGAAATTGAACCGTCTATGAACTCTAGCTTGTTTTGGCTCATCAATGCCAATCGCATACTTCGAGCCCAGCCATGGTAATTTGTCTCTATTGGTCCTATTAGGCTTAATTAACACTCACAGAGTGGGCTGAATGTCTTTTTTATTGAAGTTGGAACAATTTATACTAATTAAAAGTAACTCGAGGTCGGTCAGTGAAACAGGGTTTCATGTGTATATCACGTTGAATTGACTCCAGTTAGTTAGTGGACAATTATTTCACTGAGCAGGTATTCAAATGAATTTTAGATCATACTTCAAAAGGAAAACATAATAAGAGGAATGATTTTTCGCTTCATAAAATTAGAAAAATGGATTTTTGTATTACAATATTCACAAAAATGTATGATATCCACATGTCATAATGGGCCTTTGAGCCTATGATGCTCGTCATTGGCCCATATAAATTATATGTCTTAGGGTAACCAATCCCTCTTATATATGCTCATATGCCTAAAACGAGGTAACTAACTATTGTTATTCATATTTTACACCCATCCTCTAAAAGAGACACTGACTTTACCGTCAGAAGGGCTTTAACAAAAAACCAGCCCGCCTCTTAATGGTGTGTATGGTCTTGCAGGTTGACACTAGCAAGGAGACCCTAAAGACGGACGTTGTTATCAAATGTACAATGATTGCACTTAGGAGGAGCTAGAGAACCGAAAATTAAAAAAACTGATTTGAATTTAAAAATCAAACGAAATCAGACCAAATGGTGAAGCTTAGTTTTTTGTTTCAGCCATTGTAATCTATGTTTTCAGATCGGTTTCAATTTTTTAGAACAAAATCGAATAAAGAACAAAAAAAATTTATAAAATTTGATAATAAGCTATTTCTAACATGTTACAGAATATATTTTACTTTATTCTCTTTAAATTGAAACATCATCTAGTCATCTAATTGTGATGGGACAAAATAGAGCTTATTCAAGTAACCATAGAAAAACTCTAAATGTGTATATATATACATACAAACATAAAAAAAGTTGAGGATACATTAGAAATTGATCCATCAAACTTAAATTGATGACTAAGATGAATTTTTATAAGTTAATTTAAAATTTCCATTTTATTTTTCATTAACTTATACCATTGTTGATTTTAAAAGTCAAGTTATTGTACATGTAGTTTCAAAAACAAAATATGTGAATCAAACTATTAGATAAACGAATGGAAACAAAATTAAAAAAAAATGGTCTCATTTGTAATTGATAATTTAGGTTTTTTTAAACTAAATTAAATTGAACCGAAATGTTTATGTATTGTTCTAATCGAACTAAATTTTATTGAATTCATATTAGAATCTTAAATTTTTTTGTTGTTCAATTGTTGTTTTATGTAGTTCGGTACGATGTTTAGGATTGAACCGATTAATTGGCATAAATGAAAGTTGTCAATAAAAAAAGAGACTTAAATGTAATTTATATCTCATAAAATTAGTCAAAAGATCAATCCTCACTTTTCTCCTCAATTTTCTCAACTTCCGAATTTTCATGTAATCGGTTTTTCATATCCTCATTAATTTTCCCTTGCAATCCTCCTCTTCAGATTATTCAAACACAAAAATAATTATTGCCTCAATGTCGCAAGAAAGCTTCAATTCCGAAGCCTCACCAACCACCACCGCCGGCCAAGATCCTCCGCCTCCATCGTCCCTGACAGAACACTCCGCCAAAATCCAATCGGCCATCCAATCCCTCTCTTCCATCATCCCGATCCCTCCGTCCGTCCTCTCCTCCCCAAACCCCGCCGCCGCTCTCCTCCACGATCTCCAAGTCTCCTCTCAGATCTCCGCCCACCTCCGCCACCCCGACTCCGGCGCCGGCGACAATCAGCTCTGCCGGTGGTTCTACGACTCATTCCAAGCCAATGCACCCCAACTCCAGCTCCTCGTCCTCCGATTTCTCCCGATCATCGCCGGCCTTTACCTCTCCCGCTTCCCCCAGCGGAAACCTTCCGCCGGATTCGAGGCGGTTTTGCTGGCGCTCTACGCCTACGAAACCACCGCGAGAAATGGC